>JAUBNY010000359.1:3124487-3134798 GCA_032275445.1 Crypturellus soui | reverse complement strand
TGTTCCAGATCAAGCTGTCCTTCAGAGCTGGACTAGCAATATGCTGTAGTCAGTCTTGCTGCTCTTTAATGCCTTCCCCCTGCAAAGCCTTCTGGCATAAATCTGCCAAAGAAATCTTGATATCATACTTTTAAAAGAAACTTACGTTAGCGTATTCAGGGTGATCTAAAGTCCGTTTAAACAGTTAATGCAAAAGAACTGTTTTTATAAAAGGAATAATTGGAGATATTCAGTGATAGTGTGTTGTGTGGAGCACTGTGCTTCTTCCAGCATGCTGTCCTTGCCCCTGCTTGGGCATCAGTAGCTCAGATTCTTATAGCTACTGATGGATCTACAGTCTGATTAATCTGTTTTTAACCTTTCTGTGTTTTAGATCTCCACAATGCCCCAAGGTAATTCCATAATGTCTGTAATCTGTTCATATGTTGCTTCTGCTCATTTTAGTTTAGCAGGAGTGTCTTTAAGGTCCTGAATTGGCAAAGTATTCCTTCTGCTCCTTAATGGGATGTTGAAGTAAAGCAGAAACTATTAACCTTTACTGACTTTATGCTTCAAGCCATACAGTTACATGGTGGCTTTGTGGATCTCCTTGGCAAAGAGGGCTCCTTAAAGAAAGTGGCTTCAGAGATGTCAAGTCTTGAACACTGCCAAAGCACCAAGAGAAGCATCACTAATGGAACAGCAATATGCGGATTAGGAGTGCTCATCAGGAGTTCTGTGACTGAGCTTAGATAGCAAAAGATGACTCTTGCTGAATCTTCTCATCTACTTCACTTTAACTTTGTGTGACTGGGTTACAGAAGTTAATGTGAATAGGTATTGGGGTGAAGTGTCATGCTAATTTTATTTAATCATCTAAGCTAAAGTACCAATGTCGTAGTCTTCCAGAGTCTGACATTAGTATGTCACTGCTATAGATAGCTGAAACATGAATATAGAAAATATACGTGTGAATAGTGTAGTAAAATAACTGCTGCTTTTCCTAGCGGGCCTCACTTACATTAGGCTTTCTGCAAGACAGCTGTTTCAGCATGTGCTAAATAAAAATCTCAATGAATCCCTTACAATGTTAGCAGGGTATTCCGAGTCAAGCCTGGATTGGCCAAAGTAGGTTAAGTATTGGCTTATGAAGTTCATTCGGATTGTGGTCTCTAAATAGGAGGCATGTTGCTTTAAATAGTTTGAGTTGCTTATGTGAAGCTTTTCTCTTGTAGCTTCCTGTCGATAGGGGAACAGACAGGTTATTTGAGGTAGAAGTATTTGCTGCTCCTGGTTACGGTGCAGTCAGCACAGCCCTCTCTGCCTGTTACACTGCATAGAGCACAATCTGGACAAGACACTACTCAACGCATTAGCAATTCCCATTCATTTAAACTCCTGCGGTACTTCTGTAAGAATGTGTAGTGCAGCATCTCTTGGTCAGAAATTAGATCTGATTTGTTCCACCTACACATTATGCTTTGCAATTCAGTCGTGCATTGATATAAAAGCACTACTTCTATTAAAATGATGGGTCCTTGCTCTGTATGTAGTACATCTTCTGCACCCGTGATGCCCTTCCTTTCTGGATTATGATTTGTGGGAAGTGTGATACTGAGGAACAAAGGACTGGACTGGGGTTGGGTTCAATAAAATGCAGCAAATAATGGTATCTGTCATCAAACTTCTCTTAAAGTAAGATTGACAGGAGAGAACAAGTAAGCCAGGCACAGAATCTTGGTTCTTGTCTGAAGACTTGATTTCTATTGCAAGAGGAGGTTTTTAACTTCAAATTTTGCAAAGGTAGGCCAGTATTGATTTTTTTTTTTTTTTTTTTTTTTTAAGTTTCAGGACCCCATCTATTTTTTTCTGGTAATAGTATGTAAGTGATCATAAACCAAGAAAGGGAAGGACAATTGTTTATATTACTGGAGGCATATAATAGCTTTAGCTCAGTGGTCTTGTTCAGTGGAAGGGAGGTTAGGTTTCAGACTACTCAGATAAGTTAATCAGTGGTTTAAAATCCATTTTTTTCTGATGACAGATATCAACTTAATGCATTTATATTAAAAATAAAAAGGAAAAAAACATGGTGGGCTTTAAGGGAAAATGCTTTTCTACTGTTGTATGAACACCATTCCTCTAAGTTTGGGATACTGAAGGCTTCAGCATTTGTAAAGTCTGCTTTTTCAAGGGCAATTTTGAATTGAACAGTTTATGAATGGAAAGGGGTGCAATAAACTGCTTATATATTTAGTAAGGTTCAACAGTGTGAAAACTGGCCTCCAGGATTTTGAATAATGAAATGCAAGTCAATTCTTCTCTCCTAGAGCTTGGCCACACTATTACATTTATTACACAGTATGAGCTCAGAAGCTAGAGAGTAAATAAACACCTGTTTCTCTCTCTCTCAAAAAAATCAAAATAGAAGGTTGAAGTATTTCTTTCAGCTGTCCCCTCTCCTGTAGCAGCTACAGAAGGGGGAGACCTCTTGAACAAACAGTCCCAGCACTGTTCCCACAGGCAAAATGTTCCATGTGCTCTGGAACCCTTGGTATCAGTCTCTGGATAGCAGATACCTGCTAAGCCTCTTGTATTGTAGGTTAAACTAGCTACTTCAGAGTTGGGCATTATGCATCTACTATATGATTGTCTCCCGTATCTTCAAATTAAACCAAAAAATGATGCACAGTAGTCTGAGTTGAATGCTGCTGTGAAGTTTGTGTGGGTGACTATTTACATTTGACATATACATTTTCACTTTTTTAATAGTTCTATAGTAAGGAAAGATGTTCTAAATCATCCTAATTCCCTGTTGATGCATGATTACTTCACACTGTGTGTATATATATATTTTTTTTTCTAGCATTCTGTCCACTGTACCCTTTTAAATGCCTCCAGGGATGTGGTTTCCTTAGCAGATAAAGAGTCTTTTGTAGGAAGCAAAGACAGTTTTGTTTCAACCATGGAACTTATTCAGACTCAATTTAGATGGTGGCACTTGTGTTTGAATCTTCTTACCAACATGATAACAAATAGCATTTTGTGGCAATAAAACTTAAATTACTGATTTATGGTTAAAAACATGAGAGCTTTTATATCCCATCTTTGAAAGCAGCTGCTGCAGGGTGGGAGGAAGGATAGAAGATATTATGTATGACAGCTAGAGATTAGAAGCCTGTGTCTGGTTATTCTTTTTGTGAACAAATGTTGTATACAAACACCCTTTCTCTTGCCTGGAATGTCATGTGAGTTAGAGAGCAGTTACCCTGGAGCAATAGGTCTCTGAGGACCTGCATAGACTAAAGTGTTCAAATAGGCATCCCTATCCAATCAAATACTTTGTTTTTTGATTAATCTTGGATTAATTTTTCTATTCATCTTATTTCATAATTTAAATGTGTTCAAAGTCCTGCAGTGAAAATCAAAGTTGATACCTTAGTGAAAGCAATGAAGCTTTTCAGGTGTTAAAGTATTGTCTACCTTTTTGTTAAGCATTATATAGGTAGCTCTAAATTCTAAATTTAATAAATTCTAAGCTTAAAATACCTATTTTTTCAAAACTTGCCAAAAATTTATTCCATAACCTGCTCTTCATTGAAACAAAGTTGGATCTGCAGTGAAGATGTGCAAAACTAAAGTATGGACTTTAGCTATAAAATTATAAAAACAAATACCTTCTCCCTTTAATTATAAGCTTTTAAAATAGATGTGTTATTTCAAATGATGCCTCCATCCTATTCAAGGAGAACCAGCAGTAACTTGATACAGAAGAGCTCATGCTGATTCCTGACTTCAGGAAAGAAAGCCTCTCTTGGAGAGCATGACCCTTCCACTTCTGGGCTGCTGCTTTTGAAACTACTGAACTTTGAATTTGTTCCTGTATTTACAGTTCAGCTTAAACATACCTTTAGCTGCTCCTGTTCTTCTAAACCGTTTTAGCATTGACTTACAGCATCTGGTGTCTCTTGCTGCGTCCACTGCACAAGGGATGTTTTAAATAGCAACAGGGGAGCTGTAGTTTTAGGACTGGCTTAGTCTTACGGGATGTTGGGCTATTCTTATAAAGTCTTTATTTGTAGATTGCAAGTAATTCACTTGCAGCTTAAATTTCCAAGGTTAATAGAGTGCCTTATTTCCTACTGGGCTTTGTGCTATTATGTGGTAATAGTTTGCTCAGTCGCAAGTCTGGGTTTTGTCGCTTCAGGCTTAGTTGTATGTTTTTTTTCTTTCATTTGTCTAAATCTAAACAAAGGAGCTGCTTATATGTTGTTTTAAGTTATAAAAGTAGGAAAGGATATCAAACTTCAATCTAAAAATCACTGTGAGAACAAAATATCAATTAAAAATTATCCATAATAGCCTTGTTCGTTATGGCACTGTGGTGTTTGAAAACTGTGTTAAAATCTTAATAAGCAAGGTTTTTGTATGCCCTTCCAGATAGTTTGAGATGTCTGAAAAGTTGGGGGCAGGAATCATCTGGTTATTACACATGATAACTCATAGTAATATAACTAAGCTTTAGTCTCTTTTAATAATAAATATATCTGAGCAGAATCATAATTACTGCTCTATAAATAGCTGAGTCTTTCAGCAAAACGTATGGCAGCGTTGTCTAAACTTTTATGCCGTGACTAATTTTAATTGAGGAGGGGGGAGGAAACATTGTGAGCTTTTTACGTCTTCATGAGTCTTTATACTTGCACTAAATGTCGTGTGATTGTGTAAGCTGTAAGGCTTCCTGTCAGAGCAATGCTAACTTTAGAGTGCAGTTCTTACAAGAGCAAGATGCAAGAGACCTTGTTAAGCAGTAAGCTGGGATGACAAGGTTGGATGCTCTTTGCCTGATGATACATGCTGAGTCCAGCTACAACTAAACTGGGAAGGAGGTCTGTGTTCTCAGGTTCTCAGTATTTCTCCTTTCCGTAAAAGAAGGTAAAAGTATCTAAATTGTTCACAAAGCTTTTTAGGAGTGGGGAGGAAACAAAGACATGTACCGAGTTGAGCATTTCTTTTAAACTCTTAAACTTTGCAGTTTACATAGTGAAAACAGCCTCACTTGTGAAGGAGAATATTGCTGCTTTAAACCACACAAATGAGATGTGTTAATGTCAGTGTTTGTAAGCTTCCAAAGGAATCTAGGATATAACAAATTGACTCTTTTACTCCTGAATTAAATTCCCTTGAAGGGAATTAAAGCTCTCAGTCTTCTATATATTTGCAACTTGTTTTTTACCTTTGCTTCTGGATTATGGACCCTCCTTGATTACTTGCTTCATCTGTCCTATGCCTGAAATGAGGATGTACTGACAGAGATGTTGCGTGCAAAACACTGTTCTTTTTACATATGCTCCTGTGGGATTTCTCATTTGCATTCCCAGAATGCTTGGGAATTCTTACATTGATGTTTTCACAGTATTTTTAGGCAAATACCAAAATGCAGCCTTTTGCTGCAGATTAGACTCAGTTGTACTAATTGACTGCCAGCATTGGGGTTTTTTTGGATGTCATGTAAAATGTTTGCTGATACCTCTTCTAATTTTGAAAATAATTTTTAAATTTGTGGATGCTTTTTGCTCATCTCAGTTTCTGTACACTGTACCATTTTTCATAGCAGTACCCTTAGTGAAATCGTAAGAATTTCTTAAGTAAGGAATTTTTTTTTTTTTAAGTAGGCATTAATAGCAATGTTTTACCTTCTCCGAAGCTGTGCTTTCTTGTGATTGTCTTGCAGCACATTGATGTTGTGCAGTCATCAGTCTGCTTTAAAATTAAGACTTTAATTGTTGTAGAAACCACTTTAGGAAGCATTTGTCTCCCTCTTCCTCCCTCCTCCCTCTGCCACCCCTGTGGTTTGAGTTTTGTATGATGGGGACTCAAAGGAAGGGAAGCTGAATTCCTTTTCCTTGTTTTTCTCTTTCAAATACAATGGTGACTACAACCCCTGTATAAAACAGGCATTCTATTTTACTAATAACTCTTTGTCTCAAAGCAAGTGAGTCATCTTCTGACTGCCAAGCTTTAGAATATGACAGTCCTGAAGAGCTTTCCATAAGAAGAAACAATAACAGATTTTCAGGACTGCTAATGAATAGCAGATAATTAATGTCCTGTTCCCCGCTAAGCTTTAGTAACTGTCAGGTATTTTACCTTTTTGTAGAATGCATTAGAAAAATGCTTTTCATGCCCAGTTTGTAATTTGGTATAATACATGACGGCTTAAATGACAATTCTTATATTGTAATAGAAAAGCAATGTGAATCGCTTTCACGGGGTTACCTATTGTTGTTTTTTTTTGTTCACAAAGTCCTTGTGAGCTTATTCTCAGACAGCAGAGATTAAACTTTATTGCTTAAAAGAAATAAAATGCTCTTACTGTACCTTAGGAGAGAAATAATGTTTTGATTAACGGCTGTATTAGTGTACATATGACACTAGCTTCATATTTTATATAGATGAGCAACAGAAGTATCCATGCTATATTAAGATTTACTTGAAACTCAAAGTAGTTTAGGGTCACTTAATGAACTTTATGCAACTTCAGCTTGGTTTAAAAGCATGGCAAGCTTGAAGGCTCCATCTGGCAGTGATTTTCTGTTGAGAAATCTGGGGGTGCTTAAATCATTGGAGTTCACTCTTTCTATTTAAATGGAAGCGAGGCTTCATGGCTGTACTGAATGTACATGTTGTTCTGGGTTTGCCCAAGTATGTGAGGGTGAATCTACATTTTTCCAAAGTACTCGGAGAAGTTCCAGGTTTTCAATTCAGTAACTGCTTCACCTCTTCATGTAATGAACATGTCTCCTAGGTTTCATAGGAGAGAGGCGAGGGGAAAAATGGCATGGGGGCAGAAGGGAGGAATCTGTCCATTCGTGGTTCTGTTTCAGATGCACTGGAGCCCAGATAATCCAGCTCTTACTGTGGGAGGGGAAAAAGCTCGTTTAGTTATGGCTCTAATTACTAATTAATGAAGCCATCAATTTGGCCATCTTGCTGTCAGGAACAGATTTAATTTTAAGGCTTTCGCACTGCAGTGTAACTTTGAACTGCATTTCAAACCAGTGGAGTTGAGTGGGTCATAAAGTTTATTAAGAAGTGGCCTTGTGGTTTCTAACCACAGTGAAGCATTTTTTTGACCTAGTTATTTTCCAAGGATAGATTATTGTTTTTCTTGCCTTAAATATTGTTGCCTGAAGGGATGAGTCTGATTTGTGACACAGGAGTTGAAAAACCTCTAAGAGTCAATGCTCCTGCATTACACTTAAACCCGATGGTCTTCTACCCATTTGTGCCCTTCTGGAAGGAGAGAACTTGGTTATTTAGACTTGAAAAGTGTATTAGAAAAGCTTTTAAAGTGCATCTTGAGCAGGCAAACTGTTCTATGGGCACATGAGGGTTTTTTTCCTTTTAAGATGGATCTTAATATGGATGGTGCTGGTCTAAAGTATGCATCTGCCCTACTGGTAGTCAACTTTTTTGTCAAATGGCAGTCAAGCATCCTTAAAAAAAATACATCTCTGTTAGAGACTGGGAGGGTATGTGATGTTTCATGACCAGTTCGCACAGTTTAAACTTTGTGCTTGAGTGTTGCCAGTGTTTTTGTGTTACTGCATCTCTGTGTCTGCATGTGCTGTGTTTTGTAAGCAAGGTTGGTCCTATGGTAAAGCTTTTTGTAAGGCTTCCTACCTTGGAGGAGGGACGACAGGACCAAATTTTTGAGACTGGGATAAATCTCTTTATATTACTGTGAGATGAGGGCATGTGTTGAATTAAGCTGTTTACACAGCTTGCCACTCTTCAGGTTGTGCTGCCTTACGTTACTGTTCTGAAATTCCTTTTTGGCTTCGCTTTGCGAGTTTGCACATGCAGCTCTGCCTTGCTTTGCTGCTACCTTTCCTGTTTGCCATCCTAAAATTCCTTGGTCTGGTGTCAAGGCTTGGTTTAGACTCCCTTGTAGCAAACTATGTCCTGGAAAACTGGCTGTGCCTCCTTAAAACGAGCAGTGTTGGAGTGGCATCTAGCCATGCTCTCTGTCATTGGGACAGTGAGAAACAGCCTTCGCCTTGTGCCAGGAGGATCCTGCAGCCCTGTTCTCCTCAGGCTTCCTTTGTGTGGTGGCACAACCAACATATGGTGGGGTCTGTAGCTTGTACGCACACAGAGGAGCTTGCCGAGCTTGTGTTCTGTGACTTCAGAAGATGCCTGATGCAATTTAGTGAAATATTCCCTGATTAGCTAGACCTGGGATCTAGTATCCTTGAGATGGGCAGTGTGGGAAGCAACCCTAGCACCCTTGCAGTCCAGGCCCAAGAGTGTTCATCATCTGGGGGGAACTCCTCTTATTATTGATTGAATTTCTCTATTCTTCTTTTCCTGAAATCCTGTTGTAACAGAGAGGCCCTCCCACTATACAAATTCTCTAAAACATGATCATCTTTACCATTAGTTGAAACAGCATTAGTTATGGAAGCTGTTTAATTAGTTCTTCGACAAAAACTATTTTCAGGATGACTCTTCTCCCTCTTTAATATTACTGTATTAACTTGTAATCAGCTTGGCATGATTCTGGCCTTTTTGTTGCCTTCATCAAAGACCTGAAGCAGAGAGGAGAAACCCCATGCAGAGCCATGCTGTTACCATCACGGATAGGATGTACAGCACAGCCATCAGTGAGATGGTGGCAGAAGGGTACAAGGGTTTTCCAAAGCAATTCTTCCAAAAGTTCTGTTCCCAGACTTTTTTTCTCATCAAAGTTAGTACCCTCAAGCTATAGCTTAAAAATATTTTTTCCCAGCTTGAGGAAGAGGTGCTGGGGTGTATGTGTAGGAAGGACTATCATCCTTTGCAGCTTTTTAGTTTATGTTTCTTGTCTATGGGTGCCTGCCTCTGCTGCTTATTTCCTCAAGTGGCACTCTGCAAAACTATTCTTGTGGCAACCTTTAATATCAAATGCCTTTTAAAGCAGGAATAGTATTTCTTCAGGTGAAAGTTTGCTGGTACATGCTTGTTTCTTCTGCCTTGAGTTGAAGGGAGCTCACTGTGCACCCAGAAGTTCAGAGGCTTCAGAGGCTTTTGTTCTTGTAAATAGGCAATGAAAGCAGCTGTCAATCATGCAAAGCAAAAAGAAAAAAAAATCAATAATTGACACACTTAATTCAACTAATAGTGGCAATTTCATGTGACAGAAAACCATGATAAATTGTTGGAGTAGCAGGAATTGTGACCTAAATAGGAAGCCAGTGCTACAAGATAAGTCTGCAGAGTGTAACAAGTGACAGGTTTGGGATGCTTTGAATTTTTCCTGTGTCTACAAAAACTACTTTTTTGCTTTGATATATCTTACAGGAAATATTGCAAGTGCTACTGCTTGCTGTCATACTTGGTATTTTTTACTCAGATGTAGTAGTCTTTCACTTATTATAGCATAGACTTTCCTTTATGTATTTTGTGGGGATCCCTTGATGCTTATCCATTCAGAGTAGGATTCAACTCTCACTTTTTGTAATAAAAACAAAGTCTGTAATGCACACTAGTGGTGTTACCTCTACGTGATGGCAGAAATAACTCTATCTGTGAAACTCATGCTTAGAAACTGTAAAAGCAAAGGTTGCAGGAAAAGAAATGAACAGGAGTAGCAGGGTGTTGAAATGCTTTCTTAGTGTGCGCAGTCACATCTGTAATAAGGTGTAATCCATGAGAAACAACCTTAATGGAACAGTTAGCAAACTGTGAAAGCTGTACTTCATTTCTGTTTTTTTTATTAAGGGAATTAGCAGAAGGGGAAAGATGAGTCATTTAAATTGTCCAGTGTGATTGCATGTTTTGATTGCCTCTTGAACAGGCTTCATGTACATAGAGTTAAGGCAGAATATGATGCTTCTTTCCACCAAAAAAATGAGGTAAAGGACTCAAGTATCACTAATTCCATTGAGACATTTATAAGTAAGTTTGAGTGTCTCTTTTTTATGACTTTCAATTTAAGCTTTAAACATAACAAGCCCAAGAGCCAATAAGCAAGACGTTCTGGACTGTTCTCAGTTGAGTATGCATGGATGAGTATGAGCTATGTCTTTTCTCCACTTTCAGCTTCTGGTTTTAATGTGCATTTTCTGTTTCTTTTAGAAAACTGGTTCAACACAATTTCCAGTAAGTCATGAACTAAATTAACATAAATGAATTGATTAGGAACTAGCAAATACAGCTTTTATCTGGTTGTTGCTTGTGTGCATGTCCTTTATTTTTATATATATATATTTGAAAATATATATATATAAATAAGGGAAATAAGATACTTGGAGCTTCACTTTTGGGAATCTGGACTAGTTTCCTTTT
>JAUBNY010000359.1:3053637-3064357 GCA_032275445.1 Crypturellus soui | reverse complement strand
CAGTTTTGCTGCCTGAGCTCTTCCCGTCTGCAAAATATGGACAAGAAAACCTGGCTGCTTCAACACGTTGTGAGGATTAATGGATTAAACAGGTCTGATCCTGCATGCATTGAAGGTTCCCAGTTGCCAAGCATGTTGAACATGGCAACACTATGTGTTTGTAAATATCCATTAATTAATTCTCAATTATTATTCTGAATAGCAAGGTTCTTCCAAGCATCTCCCAGGATTCAGGATTCATCTCCCACACTCCCCTGGCCTGGGCACATGAAAAGAACCATGACGAATATAGTCCATCCCTTTGCTGAGTGAGAACAGTTGGCACTTCAGACTTCTGATTGCATAAACCATCCTTACTGCTTGATATCATCTGCACGGTCTCTGGCAAAGGAGATCCTTGCCTTTGCTGTCAAAATTAGGGAGCATCTAATGGGCAGGAGGCCAGGTGTGCATGTGGAGGTCCTTCTATGGGGCCTCCCAACACTTCTACAAAATAGTAATTGGTCCAGAATGATGCGGGGGGTTCCCAGAGGCCACTGCAGGGAGCAAAGGTTGGCAGGACCAATGTGAGGCAGCAAAGTTGGGGGCTGCACACACTGAGCAAGATCTCACACCCCGGAACCCAACCAAACAGCATGAGGAGCAGTGAGGTGCTTTAGTGATGAGCTAACTCACTGCTGGAGCCCATGTGCACTTCTGGCGTGCTCAGTAGGTGGAAGAAACTCTCTTAAATCTGAACTCTTGCACTGTATCTTTCCTGGCTAATCCCACTCCAGCAGACCCTCTGGAAAGCTGATTTCCCAGGAGTTTTTGCCCATGTTTTAATCAGTTGCCTACTGCCTGCTCGAGAACCCAAGACCAGATCTCGGACATCTACTGGGGTGAGAGGTAAAATAAATATTCTCCTCTCCACTAAATTGTGTTAGACAGCTAATGGCAGGCCAACAATTTTGGGGTCAGTTTGTATAACTTCCAAGCCTGAACTTTTTTTTTTTTTGAAAGCTTTTTTTTTTTTTTTTAAGTGCTTGGCACCATTGAGACAAGATGTTTTGGCTTAACGATTATACAACTGAAGTGCAAAAGCAAGAGGGCCTGATGCTAGAGTAAGTTTTTCTTTGAAGATTATTGAAAAATGAGCCAAGTGCAAAGGCAAAAAGGACAGAGAAAAACTGAATGGCTCTGACACATAAATTATGACCAGCCAACTTAGAAGTAAGGTGGCTGAAGGCCGTATAGTGAAAGATATAAAGCCCTGAGCAGGGCTGAGAAGGTGAATACAACCCAAAACCTCAAGGGTATCCAGTATCAGATATAAAAATAAATGATGCCAAAGCACTACATTTTTGCCCAGTGGAATTGTGGAAATCATTGCTAAGGATATTGTGGAGGCCAAAATTATAAATGAGTTCAAAGAGGCAATTTCAAGGAGGAAGAGTCCATGAAGAGTTATTAAATATAATGTTTTTCCAATTCGAGACATCTCTGAATGCCTGGATTCTGGGAGGCTATATCATGGAAATACTTGCCCTATATATGGAATATTTCTTTTTCCTAAGCCACAGATGCTGGTGAGGACGGGACTAGATGGAAATATCTTTTGATCTTGTTTTTATTTTTGCACAGAAATTTCTGTACAGAATCAGAAATTAATAATTTTTATATATTTTATTCTAATAATAGTCAATGTCCTGGCATGTAGTTTTAACTACGATAGACCAACTTCTTATTTACCCAAACACCCAGGATTGATTGACATCTTTATCAGAAGTTGGTGTCCTAGATCTCACTAGCAGTGCTGTTCTCTGACTCCTAAAAACCCGTGCAAAACAAAGATGCCTTTTCCAGCATACCCTCTGGATACGTGAGCAAATTCTTTGAAAGAACTAAATGTGATTTTCACTGCATCTCTGAGATGTGACCCACAGTCATCTGGGGGATCTCTAGATACGCTGCTCCATTCTGCTCCACTCTCTCATAGTTTTTTTAGGCCAGAGAGCCCAATTCCAAACACACGGCTACCTCCTTCCTGCAGATCTGAAGTCTTTAATGAATAGGCCAGATCTTCCAGCTTGTGTAACTGCCAGAGCTGCAGTGCCTGCAGGAAAGCTATAACGATTTAAAAAGTATTTCCAAGTGCCTACATTCATGATTCTTTGCATCTACCTCAACCATTTCTTGGAGTTCCTGTGTGAAAATGTAGCCAACATCTGTTGGAAAAGTGATATTAAACAGCTTCAGTTTAACATCTTTACCAATGAAAACCTGCTTTTGCATGCTGGAAGGTATTCTTCAAGATTATTGTCTTCTTTTTTTCTCCAGTTATCTTAGATTTCTGGGATGAGAGATGGTTTTTCTTCAGCTGTTTCGGACAGTCACTCCCTGACCGTTTGAAGTTATGCTTCTTTATCTTTACCAGTGTTATGTTTTCTTGCAGCTGGTTCTGATATCTGAGACATTTGCAAAGTTTTCTTTCTTCTTACTTTACTTCTGGAGTTTAAAAAGACTATTGAAACCAACCTCTTTGAAATTAAGAATTCAGGAGGATTCAAATTGGAATTGGACATTTATATTAGTAACAAGTACAGAGAGAGCTATAACTGTAAAGTTAACAAAATGAGAGATTTGGAAATACTAACAGACCTCATTCTGTAAGGAGTGGTAAGTCTTAAAATATAAGAATTTAGGATGAAATTGTTCTGGCAGACAGATTATTCCACAGCTGCATTAATTTTCATCTGAAGCACTTGTTGCTGACTTGTATGTAAAAAAATGCTCCGCATGGTGGGGGCATTAGGCCTAGTGCAGGGCACCCATGTTGACTACTGCTTCATTTCCAATATTACAGGATTTCGAGCAGTGGGAGAGGGCAGAAAGCTGCACAGCTGTGGTCACAGTTACCATGTGGGATGTAGAAAAGATAAATTAAGGCCAAGTGAGGAAGGGGAGCCAGGCCTTTTAGGCTTTTTGGACAACCCCTTGCCATGAGCTGTCTTCCTCATTGCAATTTTGGTTGTGTAAGAAGCTTTCTTGGTCACATGTATTTCCATAGCGCACTGTCCATGTGAGACATCATTGGTAAAACTAAGGCCATTGCTTCCAAAGGAAACTAATGGCAAGCAGAGGTACATTCCTTAAAATATTTCTTTATATGTTGTATAAAGAAAAAGACCTCCTGAAGGCATTGGAACTGCTATCAGAGTAATTCAAAGGCCATTGCAGTACAGGGATTTACTGGGGAGAAAGGCAGGAAGACAGGGACCAACACGTGCCTAAAGGCCGATAAAATGAGCTAATAAAATCTCTGCAGGTCTGTCCTGTACTGCCTTTCCTGTTGTAGGAACAGCAAATGATGGTTTCCCGTTCACAAAAGTCTTCCCTGTGGCTTGACTTCACAAGAACCTTCACTTCTCTTGTCCTTCTTCTGCACCAGAAAGAGAAATTGCTGTAGGTTTTTATGATTATACGTGTGCAGCTGGGAATAGGTCCTAAGCCAGTAAAATCTTGGTATCCTTCAGGCAGCTCTGGCACCACCTGGCCCCTGAGCATCTTTCCAGGGTTTCCGTGCCACGTCGTGTCCAGGTATTCCCACAGTTCAGTCTTGGGCAAGCACGGGGATGGGCTGGGAGGCTGCTCCGACCTAAATGTGAAATGGCAACAAATGGGAACGCAGGAGTGAGCAAGATGGACCTGGCAAAAGCAGCTCCGCAGGCTGTCCTGGTGCAAGTCACTCTTCTGCACGCTGTGGAGCAGGCCACAAGCTCCGTTCCGAAGGCAGAGGCTCTTGTGCTTCCACCAATAATTGCCTTTCCAGAAATGAGCATTTTCTAATAAAAAATGCCAATAAGTTTCTGATCCTTTATAATCAGCATTTCTCCTCCTACTTTCTTCACAGAGTTGGGAAAGCCCTTTTTCCCATAAAGTCAGCCGACATTCACATCCATGACCATCATCACCAGGTTGTTTGCATTTTGGGCTATGTCATCCACCTCTGACTCAAAAAATTCCTCTGCTTTCAATAACTGAATTTTGCCCAGACAGAAATTTGGACCTGCAGGACTTGGCTTGTAATTCCCCAGTTTTGTCCCTACAAGGCTACCAGCTCCTTATGTTCCTCCTCCCTGATCCTTGCCCTTGTAACAGGTATGTTTTTGCGGTAGGCTCTTTGCACTGAACTCTTGCCAGCCCTTTCTCCCCAGCGTTAGTCTCTCCCTTCTGCTAAAAAGTTTCCATCTCAAGGCTGACATAAGGCAAAGTCACCACATGCTGTGGTGCCCAAGGCCACCACTTCAGGAGTCTTGTGATTGGACCATCATTCAGCTTTCGTGCATGAGGAAAACCAAGCGCCTAGCTTTCATGCATGTAAAAAAGGCTTAAATTTTTCCCCATATGCAATCAGCATTAGCACAAGGCTACAGAGCGTCTGCAATAAAAATAGCATGAGTAGATGCTAATCCTAGCACTGCCCAGTGTGTCCCAGCAGGTTACCTGTGCACACAAAGATACCTGGCAGCGAGCTGGGCAGCTTGCAATTCCCTGGCTTTCCAGGAAACAGGAATGTGCTCTTACTAGCTACTGCCCCTCTCTTTTCAAATCTGGGACAAAACCCACTAGAAATATTTATTCATGTTCCTAGACATTTCCTTTTATCGTGATCTGGCTGACTTTTTGTTAACAAAGACTTTCCCAGTACAGAAATTCTCCTTTTTTTTTTTTCCCTTCAGGGCAAAAAATGCCATCAATAAAAAGCTGCAAAGAGTCTATATGAGATTCCGCCTCTGCTCTGGTGGGTATCAAGACTTTACAGGAAGGGACAACATCCAGTTCCAGGTGAGTTTAAGATAATCCAGTTAATATAGTTAAGTCTTCGTGTGTTCTTTAACAGTTAGACACAGTCAGGCCCAGAGGCATGGGGCTTAGCATTTCTGTCACAGTCTGGTGGACCCTGGACACTGTCATCTTAGTCACGAAGCTGCCACATCCCCGGTCCAGTCTCACCACTGCCTCCACAGTCCCCAGCCACTCTCCAGTACAGGCGTAAGCTCATGTTTTCCAAGCCTTATTTTAAAATCGCCACCCACTTGCTGTTCTCTGAAATGTGAACCTTTATGAGGCTTCTTGGTATGATTTCCATGGGAAATATTTGTCACACAATGGAGTCCTTTCCCATAGTTTTGGGAGCAGAGGGGCATTTTTTTTCTCATAAACTGGACTATGCACCATTGTGCATACTGTAAACCTCTGTCAGAGGCCTGAAGAAGGCCTGGGTTCCTCCAGCTAACAATACCACCGGGCTAATTGGTAGAAATAATTATCCCAAACACTGGAAAAACTCAATTAGAAGCAAAACACATTAAAATATTTTTCCCAGATACCCCCCACCTTCATTATAAGAGACCACCCATGTGAGTCAAGTCCTCCCACTCTTGTATAGAGGTGTTATTATTTTTAAAAAGTGGCAAATTTCAGACATGGCAGAGAAGAAGGATAGGGGAGTCTGAAGAAACAATGTTAGAGGAGTAACAAGCCCATAGTGAAAGCCAAGTGCTCAGACTTCATTTTTTAATAATGTGTGGTCCAAAGCCATTGTATTAAATGTAAATGGAGAGGGAAATTATATTCCATATACTCTATCCCGCATTGTAGTTGCGCAGACAGCTGGTTGCAGCACACAGAGCCTGAACCACCTCTCCGGCAGCACATGCTGTCCTCACCGAGGTCAGTATTCCTTCTTGTCCTGACAAGGATTCTCAGCTCAAAAGCCTTTAATTTTTTTGTCTGCTTCAAGTAACAGCAGGGGGTATGAGCAGGGCATTTTTCTCAAGTGATGAAGTCTGTTCCCACGGCTGCGGGAAGGATAGAGGGAGAGGGAGAGGGAGGGAGAGACAGAGACAGGCAAAGGGGTCGGATATGCGGAAAGATCCAAAATTTGGGCCGAAGATTGGGCAGAGGCACTGAAAGTAGGTTTAAACCAGGAATGTTGTTTAGGAGCCAGGAGGCAACTTCCCCACAACAGGTTTCCAGCAGAGAGTTTGCTCTGGCCGATGCCTGAGATAGAGCTGAGCAATTATTTCTATAATATTTCTAAGCTTGCATGTCAGCGTGAAAGCAAGCAAGCACGACGAAAACCTGCTTTGTTGGGCCAGCAGCATTCACGGCTCTGGCTGCTCTGTAAATATCACTAGCAGAGATATTTAGGATCCCAAACGTGTGTGGTGTGAGCTAGGCAAGAGGCCGCGCTGCTGCCTGCCCCGCTGCTCAATAGGGCTAATCGTCTGCATTGCTGCTGTGCCCAGAGGCCCTGCCTGAGACCAGGGCTCCCACTGTGCCTCTTATCTGCAGAACTGCAGCCAGGCGAAACCCCTGCCCAAATGTTTAATTAACCTGGACAGTCAAGGCCTGGGGGGAACGGATATTCCCTCTCCATAGAGGGAGGTTTCGAGGCACAGAGGTTACCCGCAGGCATGGGAGAAGAGCACCCAGGTGACCACGTGCTCGTGTTTGGTGACAGGGATGTCCTTAGCCTGTCCTGAATGTAGGGAAAAATCTGACTCCTCCTGGTTGATCCCAAGGGTGAAGGAGCACAGGTCAAAACCCACCATCCCTGCAGAGGAAGCTATGGCCATAATATTCAGAAAGTTGTGCATAGCTGGAAGTGAAAGGGGATGAAGAGATTGTTTGAGATATAGGTGGGAAATGAAGAAAATATTCATTTCTTCTGCTTAAACCTAAGCTGGATACACTCTTTGGATTGCCGTCTTTGAACTGCCATTAAATGGCTGTAGTCATGCAATTGCTTTCCTCTGCAACCAGTAAAGATAGATTGCTATCCATTTAAAAATAGAAGTGCTGAAAGACATTTTACAGCTTAGAAATAGGGAAATTCTTCCTCCCTTCCTCAACACATGTATGCCATAATGTGAGGAGATGCAGCAAAGTGCAACTGTATGGCACATGCTGAACCTGAAATCTGTCTGGTCTTCTACCCTGAGCCTGAGTTTGAAAAGGACTCATGAAAAGTTAAAATAACTCATCTCTGTATAGGAATTTGTATTTATAGTTACCAGTTTACCTTAAAAAGGAGACCATTTTATGGATAAGGAATAAGAATGAGTAAGAAATTCTTTGTAAGCCTGGTCTACAGTTGGCCGTAGATCAGGTCCTGGTAGTCACTAAAAGATTGAGGAATAGATGCCTATCATGGAGGGGTGTAAGTGACTGTACTTGGGGTATGTAGAATACATATAATATATTCAGATATATCTGATTCTGGGAATCTTTGACAGATGTGGTCCAGCCTTGCACTCTGCGGAGATGCTCCAATTTCACTTGTCCCAGCGCTGGGGAGAAAAGTGGCTGATCACCAAGAAAACGGGGATTTTGTTCCAGTAAGGCTGGTGGGAATGCCAGCTGGGTTCAACAAGGTCCCCAGCCTTGCTGAATTCAGGGGGAGTCTTTCAAACTGGAACAGGCTTTATTTGGTAAAGCGATTCCTAAGTAGCTCTGGGCAGCATTCTCCAAACACACTCAATTAGGCCATTGCTGGAGCTGCTGCATCTTTCACAGCCCTTCCCTAGGACAGCTCTGCTGAGATCCAGGCGGAGAGCAGCCTACGCAGCCACCCCCGGCACCAGCTGAGCTGCTGCCTTTACCGCAAAAGGGCAAATATGCTCGCTGACAAGTGCTAATAATGGCTAATGAGAAGTATAAATAAATAAGATGCATAAAATTATGCAGACGTGTGCTGTAGTCCTTTTAGATGGATGAATCCATTCAGTACCAGGAAACAAAGTTTTACAATTTCTTCTGGACATAGTGGGTGCATTTAAAGGGTAAATGGTATTAATGATGTTATTCAAAAAGATTAATGCCATCGTATCATAGAGTCCCCCACGAGTCCAAAGAGCACATCTATTAATGAACTTTCTTACGATTAAAACATGCTGAGCAAAACAATAGTTAATTGAGCAATGGAAGAAAAAGCACAAAGGAAGATTTTATCTTTCATGGAAGCAGATTTATACAGTTTAGTCTCTGACTAAAATTGTCTTTGAGGTGCGTAGGATCGTGATTGCAATCAGAGAATGTCATCGCCTGTTGGACAGGACACAGGAACTGGCCACTGTGGGCTTTTTGCCATCCCAAATTAACTGCTGAACATCTGACATGGAGGAGCGTCAGCATCTCCTCCCATTTTGCCATGGCAATATCTATGCCAGCCTGTTGCTTCAAAGGGCCCACTGAGGGCTACTGGAGTAAAAGGAGACAGAAAAAGCAACACTCACAAATATCAAACGTCTGCACCGTTTGATAACGCCCACAGTAAGAAATCCGTGGGGTGGTTAACCGAAGGCAAGTTTGGGTATTGCAGGACACTAGCAAGGCCTGATAGCTGCTTGTCTGCTTGCTCCGGCAGCGTGGGAGAACGGGGCCACCTCGTCCATGAGGGGCTCTGCAGACCCCAGCTGGAGGGACCATTCCCAGGAGGAGATCGGGGCTGTGAGTCCTGGGTGTGCAGAGGAACCAGCTGCCCTGTTGCTACACGGTACCTGTGTCGGTAAAGGTGCAGGCAAAAAGGCTTCTTGGCCTTTGCCAGTGCCCCCTTGTCAACTATGTAGGAATCTGATGGTGAAGTGTCACAGCAAGGGGGACATGTTTCTGTCCGTGGCGGCATGCTTGGCTCAAAGGGCCTGCAGGGTCCCTGGACCCATCCAAGTCTGTGTCTTGGGTCTGTTTTCCCATGTCAGGTGTCCAAACAACACAACAGGGGAGAGCAGTGATGGACTTCCACCACCAGACAGTTGTTTCTATGAGGAAGTTGGATGACCTGTGTTTATGCAATGCTTTTCTAGGCAAGAACTCTTTTTTCTCTGAGATCTTTCAATTCCTTTTATGAGTAACAGCCTGGCAAGATCTCCCCTTCAACAAGCTACCTCAAGAAGCAGTGTAAAATTTTACTGAAAAACTTCTGAAATCTCCAGGCCTGTCCTAACCTGCAGCTTCTCAAGTAGTTTCTGTTATTTCAAGAGCAAAGTGGCTGTACTGAAAATCTTCTCTCAGGCTCAATTCCCAGAAGCCAGCAGAAACACTTGGATGGAAGCGCAGCTTTGGTCCTCTTGTCCTTGGGACCCTGCTGCCAGATCAGGGCTGGCCACTGCCTTGGTCAGCCCCAGGGCCAAAAGCAGGGTGGCCAGAGCCGAGGATGTCCATCTCTCCATCAGAACGGGTCTTTGGGAGCAGAGCTTTGAGTGGGAATACCGATTCCCAAGGCTCTTGCTGACTCCATGCCTAGTCATCTGCCATGTTGTCCAGTCGAGGTCACCTCCATTCTCCATGCTATCAACCTGGGGAGGTTTCGTCTCACACCTCAGCCACTTCATTGCAATCTTCTGTGTCTTGGCCCAAGCATTTAGTGACTGTGGGTGGCATCGTGCACCCCTTCCTCCTATACAGGCAAAAATTCTACATCTCATGTTCCAGCTCATGCCCTCCTTTCCCTTACAGGCCACGATATACATGGCTTTTCCTTTAAAAAAGACCACCCTCCCCCAACAATACACATCTTCCTCCCTCCAGCCTCTGGACGTGCCAAACTACGCTTGTGCTCCCTGTGTATTTTAATCTTTGTCAAGCCCTGCCTTGGCACTGCGGTCGGACACCTCATTCTGCGGGAGTCAGTGTGATCTCACTCTGGTCACAGTCATTTTCTTCCTGCTGGAAAAAGAACATTTGGGCTATTAGCAAAGAGGAAGCTCGCAGTGTCAGGCAAGTTTACATTGAACAATTGTTGTACCAAAAGTGCTGGAAAAACAATTTTTTCAAGCACCACTATATCATTTCCCATTTTTTTAAACAAAAGCTCAACAAGCTGTAAAAAAATGGACAGCGGATTAACTCTTTATGTTGCTTATAGCTAGCTAAACAATAACTAGTGGTTTAGCCCCAGAACCGTATCTCTAAACCCCCATGCTGGATCTTTATCTAAAAGTTGTGATTCAAAATAAGCTGTAATAAAAATTAAGCACCAGCCAAGGCAGGAAATAAAATACTTGCCCTACCCTTTCTATCTTGTTCCCCATGATTACAGGCCTATTGAGCGTAAACAATAGAATGAGATTAAATAATAAATGGAAGCAATGCATCAGTCATATACTCCTTTAGCCTCAAGTAACTTTCACCCTCATTTTCTAACCATAAAGCCATGCACAGAATAACACATATTACCCAAGAAGTAAAGCAAAAAAAAATCTGAGCAGCAGAATTCACTGTCCCAGGATAGCAAAGTGGTAAGTGATGAAGTCTCAGTTGATTTTGCTGGGATAGTGGGGATTTTCCCAAAGTAAAGCCAAAACTAATCTTAAAAGACATCCTTGTGCCCCCAAAAGACAGGGGTGCAGATGGGGAACTAGGTTAAGAACTGGACATTCACATAGTCCAAAAGCAAAATTTGTGAATATTAGATTTCTTGCCTGGAGGGGGTGTCCCTGACGCTTTGGAGCACAAACCAGCCCTTTACTCAAGGGCAGAGGAAGGATATCTCCCTCCCCGGCCATGGCATTGCGTAACTCCCCACTGGGGACGCGACACTTCATTTGAAGCAGCAGGTACTGGCCAGGGATCAGACAAACCTTGGGCCTGCCCTGAGCTTTCAGCTCCTATTTCACTTCTCCCCGGAGCTAAAGCAAAGCAGGGGGATCCTTCCAAGGGCAATGCTCGCAGATGA
>JAUBNY010000359.1:3006671-3019900 GCA_032275445.1 Crypturellus soui | reverse complement strand
TGCTAATTGACAATGCATTACTCTTAAAAATAAAGGCCACTATATACTTATATATTTATTCCATTTTCCATTTTTTAGATTATAACATTGTGCTAACAGTTCCAGCAGAGGCTCCTAAGTGACAGGCTGAGGTTAATGGCATTGACTTCGCCTCTGGCCATACAAACTCCTCCCAGCTAGTCATTAATTCCTGAAAAATCCTCTCTTTCAAATGTTATTGGTTTAAGCCTGATTTCAATTCCATGCCAACTGCTGGGAGTGATGTCTCTTGTATTATAAAGACAATCTTGTGAGTAATAGCTTTATGCACCCTCGCTGTATTTGGCCTAGCTTGTCTCTAAAGTCAAACAGAGAGTGAACTTACTCTGTCAATAATTTGATAATGAATATGGCTGTAAAGGCAATAAGGCAGAGGTGGGGACCCAAACCCACTATAGAGTAAGGATGTGTTCCCAAGAAGTGAAACAAGGGTGGAGATTGCGAATGGCATGAGAAGCACATAAAGCTCAAGCAGTTTCCTGGTTCCCCCTGGAGCTCCTTGTGGCGACACGGAGCAGTGCAGGGTTGTTGAACTGCTTGACTCAGGGGAATGCTCTGTTTGTTAGGTCCTGTGGCTAAGTGATTAGACAGGGAGGAGGAAGATCTTGCTTCTATTACCAGTTATTCTGCTAGGCAACTTGGGAGAAATGGTTTAGGGATGTTCCCTGACATCCTCCAGGTTGCAGCCTAATACAAAGCTCAATCAGTCCAGCTAAGACAGAATCACTTCCAGAACCATCGTGTGTTTGACACTCAGATGTACTGAGCTACTGATAGGAGCGTACTAGAACTACATTCCTATCGGTGTAGTATACTGATAGGAGTGTAGTGCTGTTTGTGCAGTACTAGAGCAAGGTGTCTTTCTTTCCACACGTTTACTTCTTACGCTAGAGTTTTTGCTGCTGTTGATGATGATTGCCTATCAAATGGAATTTGTGTGCTTATTCAAATTCCCATTTAAAACGCCTTTCCCCAGCACCCTTTTCATCTTCCCATTCCCCAAGTACAGTCGTCAGCGCTGCACAAAAATAAGCTGGATTTGCAAACACTTCCCATGCTTTGTAATGCAGGATTGCTACAAGTGCATCTGCAGTTGCGGTGTCTCTGTAGTGATGCTCAGAGTGAACTGACTTTTAAATGCCATCCACTTTGTAGCTAATGTGTCATGGAAACATGATGGAGCACTTTGCACCTCTTCCAGTGTCCTCGGACCAGCAGCCCTCAGAGTCATTTAGTCATCTCTGCCAGCCACAGGAAAGGATGCCAACGCGTTGTAGTGGAATGAGACAGCAAGGGAACATACACTGGAATGAAGGAAGACTCCATCACCGGATGAATTAGAAACAGGATTAGAACTTACAAACTCCACACTCGTGAAATTTTACGTGTTTAAGTGCAGGGTGCATGATGTTGGGGGAGGAGGGGACTTCTGAATATCAAAAAAAAAACCAACCAACCAAAAAAAAAAAACGCTGAAACTATCAGTAGCAGAAGTATCAATATATTACAGAACAAAAAACAAACAAGCAAATCCTATGTTGATATTTTTATGTTGCAGAATCACTCTGGACTTTCCTTGACTTTACTCTTTCATTTCCTGACGCATATCTTGGGTACTGGAAGGATAAAAGTAAGCAACTTTGCTTTGATTATGCTATATTTATAGACAAATATGTATTTGTCACTTTGCTTTGAGGAATAGGCTGGCTAGACCAAATTTGTCTTGACAAAAGCTTGCAGGGGTACTTACTAAACAGCTAATTTCCCCATTTTCAGCAAGAAAACACATGCATTGTTCCTGCGTAAGTCAGCTATCGCATATTGCTGTCACTTGTACTACAGTAGCAACCAAAGCTCTCAGTCACGATCAAAGACTTGTTCAAAACAGTGTAGAAACATGTCTAAAAATACAGTCCATTATCTGCTTCCCTGAGTCCTTTTCTTTTGTTTTCCCTCTCTCCATGAAAGCACTTCTAACTTCAGGACCTGAGCTGATAATTTTCAGTGGGTATTGAATGGCTTTCCCAAAAGAAGAGATATTTGGATGGGGACAGGGAGAGCAGAGGAAGAGGGTATCCTAGCAAGCCAAGGTGCTAACTCATAGCAGCATTTTTGTTGATGGAAGTTCCGTAGCAGCCGATTAACTTCTGCAGCTTGAGTTTTTCATGAATTGCTAGAAATGGAAATGATGGGATCACTGGCATAGATGGACTTTGGACCACTGTGAGGTGCCGCAAAGTAGGGAAATTTCAGCAGCTGAGTAGAGAAAAGGATGTTCTTTTGGCCTCAAAAGAGTGGGAGTGTAATAAAAACACCTATGCTGAAAGTTGCTGTTAAAAACAAGTGCCAGTGAATTTATCATGAATGCTAAAATTTAGAGCCAACTTTCTCATGAGTTTTGTTCATTAGAAAGGTAAAACTATGCTAGTCAGAAGAACGTTAGACAGCTTCTTACTTGGCATATATATGCATAGTCCATATATTAACATTCTATACCTATCTGTATTTTTACAGATGTCTGCAGCGTGTTCTGTTGTGATGTGAGCAGGCAGCAAGGTTCATCTTAGAGGGAAGGGGACCTTAAATGTTGGATGCTGAGCCAGAAACATCTTGTTGGAGTAGCTGGGTGGCATCTGCTGTGAAGATTTCATGGTGAATAAGCATTTTGGATCCAAAGACTGAGGATACAGAGTTGAAAGGTCTCCTTAAAGCCCAGACAGAGATGTATAGGACTTGATTTAATCCATCTCTCTTAAAAATTAAAGGGTATCTGTTGTCTCCATTCCTAAGATATTATCCTCCTTTTCACACCAGATTATTCCTTGCTCCATGAAGGATTCTACTGAAGTCTGTGAAACTTTCTCATGCCCAGTGAAGTTGGCTCGTCATGATTCTCTAAAACAAGTGCCAGATTTCCAAAGAACTTCAGAACTAAACATTGTTATTGCAAGCATCTTCTTATATCTATGTTAACCACAGCTGCTCGTTGGCTTTCACTCATACTGACACTGGCAGTGACTCTCCCTCTATCAAATCTCACCTCCTTAACCGTGATCTCAGCAGAGTTCACCTGCACTAGGGGAAAGCATTGCTCCTCCTACTGTGAGAATAACTAGATAATTTTTATAATTCACATCAGCTAGGTTATAATACAAGATAATCATAGTTTCCCCTTCTGACCCTACAAATTTCTAGATCTATTTGAATTCAGGGGTGAAACTGCATCCTTCATAGCAAGTCCATATGAGCAAAGTTATCTGTCCAGTAAGAATCTAGGGATGAGGCATGATAAAATACGAGTTTATGGTCTGACAGAAACAATGTCATATCAAGACACAGAGTAAGCAGTGTTTAACTTTACTTTTAGAGGATTCTTTTACAGATACTTAACCATTTACTTAGCTATTGCTTGGTAAAAATGTCCTTTTTGATGCAATTACATCAAATGACAAGCCTGTATCCCTTGGCATATTTACGTGATTCAATAGCTTTAGCATTAATTTGTTTTGAAACATTGTTTCCAGCTCTCTTTAGAGTGATTGCCTCAGATGACACGAACAGTGTTAATTCATGAAAATTTGTCATTTTTAGCTTGTATAAATTTCTGTTTAAAGATTATGTGAAATGTTGAATACATTCATGGCTCTACTCTGTGGCAAGTGCATAGCTAATTTTTCTTTTTTTTTCCATCAGACCCTACAAAAGCTCTCTGTAATGGGATGTGGTTGTTCCCATGAGACTTTCAAGCCCTTTGTTAGCCAGTTCTGGGGTGGAATTAGAGCACTGTTTCTTTCTATGCTTTTCTTGTGTTACCTGTCCCTTTCCAACATTCCCCCCACAGGAGGACAAACCCTGTTACACATCATGGGAGTTACAGGCTAATGCAATCAACATCACTGAGTCTGTTCCTGAGGCTTTTGAACTTTGCCCAGTAATGCCTATTGTGGAAGGAGTTGTGAACTGTGTATAAGCCACATATTTTTGGTGCCTGTAGAAATCTCCCAGAAGAACCTGTGACTGCTTTATCTTGTGAAACACTCAGAAACAGTAGAAGTTCCCAAGGTTCAGGGTAGCAATGTTTAGCACGTGATGGATTAAGACATTGTAAGAAGTCCAGAAAAGTCTTTATGCCATATAAGATCATCCCAGACTAGACATGCAAATCCCAAGAACAGCCTTCATTTTAGCATTTCAGTACTCTTGCTTCCAGATCCAAATGACATCAAAAAAACAGAGAATATGCAATTACAATTAAAAATACTGTTCCCTGGCATCCAGAGTTTTGCTTTGATTTTCTAGGGAGAGGAATCAAGTCCTCAGAAGAGACTTGCAGACCAGGATTGGCTTGAGTCTTCTGCTCTGGCTGAATCAATCAGTGCTTGATCAAGCCTTTCGCCCATCCCTAGACACAAGGAACTTGCTCTTGGGCCACTGAAAGCCTTGTGTAGAAGCAGAGTCACAGACTGTGTGTAGGGCTGAAAGGTGCTCTACACCTTTCAATCATCTCATAAATATTAGCAGGAAGACTTTTCCCCACAGCTACACTGACCCAAGGATCCCGACTCGGGGTCTGCACAAGATTTTACAGGTTTCTTCCAGTCATGGATACATATGGATATAATTGCATTGCTGTTGTTGAACACCCATAGACTGCCTGAAATTCATGGCTGTTTGTCGCATGTATTTACACATCAGGTTTCTCCATGGTGCCTAATAAAGTGCGCACAGCTTCACTGAGGGAATTATGCTGATTTACATCATTTAAAATTCTTGTCCTTACAGATATGAAATTAGAAGTATATACTTGAATCAGTTGTCATTAATAATCATTATTTTGCCTGTTTTAGTTTATGAGAATAGAATTCTAGATGAGTTTCATTTTGTGTCTTATCCCCAGATGTCTGCATACTGAAGCCATAACACTATCCTGGCTCTCTCTAGGAAAATATTAAAACTGTTTAAGCCCCGTTTTTTATGTATAAATACTGATACCAGCAACAAAATCCACTTATGGATCAATTCGGCAGCCAGATCTCCTGTTCTTTCTGGTTGTCACTTTGATAATGCAATGCAATCACATGGGCTTGCAGCCCTGCCTGTTTGGTGTGCCATCATTTATAACACATTATCAGAGTGACAGCTGGCAGTAGCAAGAGGCCAAGCGCCAGATACGCACAGTGCATCTTGCTGAAAAATATTTCCCCTTTTAAAAAGCAGATAGGTTGATTAAGAAGTGAGGGAATTCCTCCCACTTTCCCCAGATGGCTGAGATGATTCATTGGAAACTAACCCAGACACAGTTTCACAGTGCACTGGCAAAAATCCATGCTCCACCTTACATCCCCTATTCAGGTTATATCCCATGGGCTTCATGGGCAGAATTTTCTCTGACAAGGATTGAAAACAGCGTTCAATGAGCAATGAGGAATTACATCTCCATTCGCTTTAATTAGGAAGGACAAAAAACAAGCTCAAGATGTATTTTTTTGCATGAGTATACCCTGAAGAGTATCGTGTTTGCACTTCACTGGCTTTGTGTTTGACCAGCCTGCTTTCACCATGGCCCCATTTAAATTCACGCACAAACAATGCGCTCTCAAAGCCTTCGAGTTGCCATAAATCCTTGTCTCCTTCTTCACTGAGTCACCTCCTTAGGCATCATCCCAGGGGATTCCAACTGCCCTTCCCTGATCCAGTCTGACCTGATCAGCAATATTATTGAAGAATTACCCCTTTGAGTTTCATGAAGCTATTAAGTCCTCCTTTTAGCTTCGCTCAATAGTCCTGTGACCCCCCTTAAAGCTACTCAGAGGACAATGCAGGAGTTGTATCCCCCCAGCACAGGATGCTAATCAGGAAGATACAGGGAGTTAAAGGAAGAACCTTACAGAAGAACACTTTATAATAAAGAAGTGATAGAGTTAACTGATTGCTATTTCATTATTATGCCAGCTGACTGTACAGGACTCCACAATGTTCTCATGGATGTGGGGAGCGGTGTGTGTTCCCTGGCAGAAACCCAAGATCTAGATTAAAATCTCCCAGAGTTAATTTAGGAAAACAATAATATTTAAAGTTGGAAGTTTTTTTTAGGCTATATCCAGCCATGAAACATGTGATCCCAGGGCCTCTTTCTTGTCCACATAGACAAGAACTCTCCTAGTTCTATCAAACAGCTAGCCCCAGATTTTCAAATGAGGAAGCTTAACAGTAAGTATATAAATTAATATTTTAGCATTCAAATAAATGTTCTGGTTTTAATAAGTGTTGAACAACAGCAGATCCCACTGAAATAATTGCTACAACTCCCAATTCTTAGTAAATTTACCATCCTTAGTTATTCTGTTTGTACAGTGAGTCCAGTATTGACACTGCTCTTGAGTCTGTGTAACTTGTTGCATTTTCCTATAGCTATTCCACTGATGTAGAATTCCTCCCCTTTCTAGCCTCAGGCTCCCAGATGGAGGATGGCAGGACAACTTGCAAAGTGCTGTGGGACCTGGACACTTCTGAAGTCTGTTGCTCAGATCTCAAAACCTTACAGATGCCATCCTGCCCCTTGGCCATCGCAGTAGTGTCATGGTAGGGGTGCTGGATTAGTCCGGGTTCCAGCTGACCAGTTTTCACTTGTAAACAGCTATTGGTGCCCTGTGGTAGGGCTGGGGGTGTGCTGGGGCAGACACTCATACGGGGAACGCAACGAGGGTGTCTTCCCGGTGCAGCCCAACCACAGGGAAATGAGATAAATGGCTGTTTTCTCTGGTGTTGTGTTGGGGGTCAGGGCTACAGCAAATCCCCCAGCCTGTAGTTTTTGTTTGCCAGGCTTTCAGTTAGTCACTTCTCCTGGCCACCTTCAATACTTACTTAAATGAAGTTTCTCCAACTCTCTTGGCGTGTAAAATCTTGGCATCCTTTGTCACCTTGCTGGGTGCTAAGAAAAGATAAGTCCCCTTGATCAAAGGCCGCTTTGTTTCAGATGTCTGATCTTCATAGACCTTAACTACCCTCCTAGAGGTAGAAGAGGTAGGGTCATAAACCAGTCTGGGACAGAAGGCAGTAGGACTACCAGGAACCTTAATTTCAATGTTTTCAGGCCTCTCTGAATCAGGAGTGTGGCATGTGAAAGATAAGACATCACCATTCGTAACCCAGTACAATGCCGCTTTGTCCCAGTGTCATCACAGCTGTCCACTGCGTGTTATTTTCAACTCAGTTCGACAATATATACTGTGGGTGCCTGACTGCATGATAGGAACATTTCAGGAAAAAAAAGGGACTCTTTATCCACTGTAGTGGAGGGAGATTTTCAAATCTCCTTAATTTTATGAACACAATTTCTTTCCAGGTGCTGCATGTTGCAATCTTCTTTTCAGAGTGTTGCTCCATGTTGAACAGCATCTGCACTACGACTCTCCTCCAAACAAGCTCTGAAGCACTTTTGGAAATCCCATTTAGTGATGTGTACCTTTAGGTACCTACATCTGTTCAATACCTGCTCCTAAGCTCCATTTTCAGAAGTGTCTTTCAGTGGGATAGATGACTGCACTACACATAGGTTTGGTATAGGGGTATCCTTCCGGGGAAACATTGATTTTGTTTCCTAGTCAAGGTAGTCCCTGCTCCAGAGCAGGCACGTTTGCACTAGCCTGCAAGTGGCAACAACTGCTTCTTTTCTTTTTTAAAGTAAAACTGACCCGACAGCATTGTAACTGCATGCAAAATTGGGTGTACCCTGGTTTCCCCATCTGCACAGTCTTAGTACACAGCCAGAACCTTAACAGACACTTAAGTCATTCATAAAAGCAAGACTTGAAATGTGTTCTAAGAAATTCACGTAATGAATGTAGTCACTTAAGAGTGATTACATTTGGGGAAAAGATGGTGAAAGGTTTCGTGACTCTGCAAGCATCCCTTTGTAAAGCAACTTTTTGTAGGAATACAGTTCCCTTAAGGTAGCTGGAGATGCATTTCTGAGCTGTAAAGAAGCAATTCTGTGCTGCCATCACTCTTAAATCTTCACTTTTAGCAGCTACTCTAGCATTTAGTGAACCCACCTTTGTGCTTTGGCTTTGCTCTATAAATATCAAAGTGATTTGAAACTCTTTCTCCTCCTTTCTCTAATTAAATCAGCACAACAATTAAAATGACCTCACTGCTTCAGGAAGACATTGATGAATATGTTCTGAGCACTGCAGCCAATAGATGTTGATCAGAAACCGTGATGATACATGTTATTTTCAGAATGCAAGATCTGGCACAGACTTTTGAATGTTTTAATATGAAATTATTGCTTCAGTGCAGCAAACTGCTTGAAGGTATCAGAAAAATAAAATATTTAAATACGTCCTTCCGTAGCATTCTTACTTCTAAACTAAATGTTGAATTGAAAGTCCATTGATTTAGCTCTCTTTAGACATTGATTGCTAATACTGTAGTGGATTAAAATGAGCGTGATTATTTTTTTCACTTACAAATTCTTATCTCCTGCTGTTGACAGCAACTAGCCAAATTTTGTGGGTTTTGCTGGGTTGCTTCCAAGTCAAATTCACCAGATCCTTCTGTTGAATACAGCTATGTAAATCAGGAATAGCTCCAATCAAGTCCATTAAAATTACGTCAGTGAAATATTAGTGTGAGAAGAGATTTAAGCCTTTCAATTTCAACTGGAATTTACACAAATGAAGAAAGAATAAGGACATACAGAAACTAACCACTATTTTTGCCTTACATATTCTGTCAGAACATTTATTTCCAAGGAAACATGGCTGAAATAATTTCCAGTGAATAATTAAGCAGTTGAATGGATTGATTCAACTGAAGACAAAAGTAGCTAAAGAGAAGATTTAGGGGAGAACAGCTTGATTTTGAATTGACCTAAAGTTGGCATCAAAAATTAAAGCCTTTGCTAGCTATTTGAGCTATCATATAAGACGATACTGTTATCCAGTAAAAGTTGTACAGTGCCACAGACTCCAGCCCATAACGTAATTGTAGTAATGCGCTTCATGCCATTTTACTGCTGCAGGAACGGAATGGTCAGACTGAAGTGTTAGAAGAGGAGGATCCTACGGAAGAAGAACTGACACTATTCAGGGACTATTCAGAGCAGCAACAACAAGGGTGTAATTGAGAGTAAGGACCTTAAAGGACAAAAAACTGCACAATGGACACCTGAAAGCAGGCTGGGAAACTGTGACATCTTCTGTCCCAAGATTTGTCTCCAACGCATTCTTCTGCTTCTTCTTGCATAGCCAGAAAGGGTTGCAGTTGGGGAAATGGGTTGCCAGTAAATTCAATCAGTGATATGGAACAAAGCTCTCAAAGGTATCTTTGTGTCTAATTCTTACTGCAATCAATTTCAAAAGCGACTTTAAATTTCAGGCCTTGGCTCCTGTCCAGATGTATTTAGGTCAGTGTGGGTCTGTTAGGTTCTAACTTGTGCCCATTTTAAACAATTGCTATTGTTATATATTTTTTCCTTACTGTGTCAATATTTACTCTAGCTTATAGCTCTTTGGAGCAGCGGTCCGATAGACACCAGCTTTTTTTAATGTCCTGTCTTGGTCCTTACATGCCTTTCTTTCCAGTCTTTGAACCAGAACAGCAAATACAGATTAATGAGTTATTAACTATTGCAGAGGAAAATAAAAGCTAGTCTCTTCTCTCATTTGCCATGTAAGCACTGGGCAAAATGTTTTACCTTGATCCTTTTAATATACCATTATTAGCATGAGTGTCTGTGTTCTGTGGATTTTTCAGCTTTTCATTTTTTTTGGTGTTGAATTGCATCCTCCTTTTTCATTAATATTATGTTCTCCTGTTTGATCTTTGGGGGGAAAAAAGTTAAAAACCCTTAAACAGTTAGTAGATGCTCTCTTAGAAGCCCTTAGAGGTAACTGCCTGTCAGTTGATCACTGAAGAAGAAAAAATGCCCCTGGAATAAGAATTTATTAAGAGGGTGAATAAATTGTTTCTCTGTTCCTTTGTCATGGCATTTTCTTTACCCTTTGGCATTCACTGCACTTGGAAATTCCTCCAAGTCTTTGTGTTCCTGAGCTTTGAGATTTCAGAAAACACTCCCTTGGCCCCTACTCCCTGCCAAGGTTACTACTTTCATACTCCTTTTCCTGTGGATTACAAAACAGGATATTATTGTAAAAACAAATAGAAATTGCTGTTTTCACTGCTGCTAATCTTGAAGCGAAAGCCCTGCAATTCCTCCTTTATTAAGCAATTCAGACTGAGGACGGCTTCTGTTCTGCTACTGTCAGGTGAAGATCAAACACTTTTCATTGCTAATCACCAAAGGACTCAGTAGATAACTCCGCAATTTGCTGCCCCTCCTTTGAAATTTTAATGATTGAGAAGTGAATTTAGGCTTTAAACCTACCCAGTATGATTCATGGCAAAGAAGGGATCTTTTGTAAGCCAAAGGCAGCTATAATTGTTTCCCTGTTCTGTATATTGTTGCAAAGTGTTTCGGCACTGAGCTGGAACGCTGCTGTATGAGGTTTTCTTGTCTTTCTCCTGTGGGTGATGTAGAAGGTGTTAAAAAACATGTGTTTGCCCTTCTGCAACTGTGAACCATCTATCCTATCGTCTTGTTCGAAAATATATATATATATATGATTCTGCAAACCCGAACTCATGCCTTGATCATGTAACTCGGGGATGGGAGTCCCCGTGATGTTACTGCAAGGAACACAGGCGTGAAAGCTCATCTTTTTTTTATTCAGCCTCTTCCCCAAAGTGCCAATCCCACCTCATCAGGAAGGGATTTTCTCCCTGCAGATCTCTTGCAGGATTAGAAAGTGTGAGTTCTATTTTGGACTGCTGGACACTGGGGTAAATTAGATTGCTTGCTGCTGCTTGCGTAGGCAGAGCTGGGAACAGAGGCTGGGCCTTCTGTGTGGAGCTGCAACAAATATAGCCAGCTCCGAATATAACACTGACCCTACTGGCTTTGGCCATGGAGCGATGTACTAAACCTAGCAGTGTTTTACGCCCCCAGACAGGCTCATTCGGCATTTGCCGTGGGCCAAAGGGTGTCCTGTGGTTTCAGCGGTGCCGTGGAGCCAAGCATCACCTTCCTGAGAGCAGCATCGGGTCGGGTCTCAGATGGCCACATGGGCTGCCTTCATGGCCTGTCAGCGACCGGCTGCAACTTTGCATACCTGAATTAGCTGGGTCTTCACTTTCAGTGCACAGGGCTATAGCCAGCACATGCTGTTCCCATTTGCAAAATGTAATCCAGTGTGTTCAGGTCAGCTACTCCAGACAGGTCCCTGGAGCCATCTGCGATGCCCTCAGGTATCCCAGGAGGATAGAGGTGTCTCACAGGTCCTGCCGGGAATGTGGCCATCTCAGACAATTCAAGATGTCTCAGAGAGCACCTGGGTTAGGCCGAACGGAGCTGAAGGTATCTGCATTCCTCCATGCAGGAATGCAGATCCTCCTTCTCCTGAGACGCTGGAAAGGAAACTGGGAAGCTGGGTTTGAAAACAACAAACAAGGAGAACTGGAGCGGTGATTGCTGCGTGTGCGCCCTTGGGAGAAGCGCTCCGAGTGTGGGCACTGAGTAAGAGGCTGCTCAAGGGCTTTTGGGATCAGGCTCCTGATAACACGGAGGTGGTTCCCAAGCTCCGGCAGTGCATGCGTGCCAGTGGATGTTTAAATAGCAGATGTGCCTCAAGTTGGATCTTTCCTTTGGTTTATTAATGGTCTGGAGAGCTTTGCTCTCAAACTCCATGATGTGTGGTGGCCTGGTAGATCAGTCTGACGGCCTTTGAAAAGCAGTGGATCTCAGAGGTACAAGTTCTGTTATTTTTATTAATCTTCGTGCTCCTTTGGACACTGAACAACAACAGTAGTAAAAATTGAGGACACTTTCTTGAGGATATTTTGTGGCCACTTCCAACAGAGAGACATTAAAACCTTAATGAGCACAAAATCCAAAGACAAGTTTCTAAATACTGTGGAATGTGTTGGACAAATCAACATTTCGACTGTTATTACTATTCCTTTGCTGTCCATGAATAGAGGATTTCAGGGCTGTTTGTTCATTACCTTTTGCATGCCTTGAAATCGCCACACTTGGACTAAATTAAAAATATTAAGGAAAGAAAGGATCAGAAACCAGACATAAATCAAGCATTCTTTGACAACAAACTCTGCCTCGGAGAGGTAAGCAGCTCATAGGAGACAAATGACTGCAAAACTAAGACTACGTGATATTAAGATTTATATTAGGTGTGTCATGTCACTAAAACCTGTGTGTGTGGTTCCCAGGAAAAAAAGCAGCTTGCACTGCTAGAGTGCTTAACATTTTACATTACTGACAAACAATTAGAAATCTGGTATGATGTTTCCTATCCTTTAAGAGTACAGAAATATTTCACCAAAAATGCTTGAAACTGCTGTTAGAATTTTTCATAGGCTTAACATTCCATAGACATTGTTAAAATGTCATTCTAAGCCCATTTTCTTACTTTTCCCTATAAAAGGATTAACTTGTCTTTAGAATGTTAAAAATTCTTAAATTATTTGATATGAGATAAGAAGGTTTAGCGAGGGCTCAAGGAAAGTCCGAGAATTTATTAAGAAAATATGTACACTTTCTTTTGCTTGGTTGGCAGAAGTCAACCTCCTTATGGAAAGGATCAGGCTGATGCAGGGTAATTAGACTGCGGGTCACTGGAAGTCCACTTGCCAGGTACTGCGAGCAGTCAAAGACAGATTCAAACCCCAGAGTGGAGATCCCTAAGGCAAATTCAAGTCCCAGTGGCAAATTTGGTTGGAGCCCACGGCCATGCATGAGTGACATGAAACCAATCTTCTTCTCTGTGTGTCCAGCATTGATGCCCCCTTGTTATTTGCTGCATGACACCAAGTACTGCTTTGCAAGTATGTTTGGGAGTATATTGCAGCAGCAATACTGCAGACAAGAGCCAGGCAGGGGTGGTGATGTACCCTTCATTCCAAAGGACTGAACAGCCGTCAGCATGGTCCAGCCAGTGGTCCAGAAAACACGTCCATCCAGTCTGTCCCTTCCCTGCAGAGGAGACAAGGAATGGCTGGTTTTGCATCCGTGGTCAGACATGTGGAGCCGCCTTTTGGCCTTGTGTCCAGGCAAGCATTTGGAACACGAATCATCATCCACACGAGAGAAGGTGCAGAGCTGGCAACACAAC
>JAUBNY010000359.1:2974284-2984913 GCA_032275445.1 Crypturellus soui | reverse complement strand
ACAGAAATATGTTTAGAATCAATAATGCAAACTTTTCTACCAACAGCTGAAGTGGCTTTAGATGAAGATATTCCAAACATTAGGCCTCTGAATGGGATATCAGAACCTTACCAGCTCAAATTTGGCATCAAATAAAAGCTCTCACTGTGCTGGACAAGATGACTTAAGCAGTTGCTCTGGTGTCCCTGTAACGTGGCTGAGGTTTTCGGCGATCACACGCACAGCTGATCCAATCCCTCTCTTCAGTAGCCCGATGAGGTCAATCACGGCCTCATCTTCTCCATAGCAAAGCACATCATTCGTGCAGCAGCCACTGCAAGGTCAGGGTAACATGAGGCCGTCTCTCTTGATGTCTGTGTCAGGTATCGGTGGAGGTAAATTTAGCCAAGCCCTTCAGGTTGCCCCTGCTGCAGGGTCCAAGCGATGCAGGTCCCTCTCAGGGGGTGAGCCAGGAGCGGCAGCAGCTGGAGGAGCCCGAAGGCAGAAAGACAAATCCGATGACACAACGTTTCCCTGGAGCTCTGGCTTCTGCCATGTTCATTCCTTTGTCTATTCATTTCCATTACTGTAAGGTAGGGAGCCCGGAGCGCAGAAAAATGAGGAAATGCAGAGAAATAAGGAAATGAAAAAAACGTGGAGCCCATTTTTCAATAGCAAGGTTAGGAGAAGATGGGAACAGGCTGTGCACTGCAATCGCATCAGTCCTCAGGATAAAGCACTTCTTACTTAAGGACACCTGGCCCAGGAGTGAGCAAGCAAGGAAAGATTCTGCGTTTGGAATAAAGACTGGAAGAGGAAGATGTGTGTCACTACGCAGACTAAACTATTCACTCCTCAATACAAATTGAGGCCAGTTTTCCTTTGGGAGTTGAAAGTGATTTGCAAAAAAAAAAAGAAAAGTGTCACTTGCAGTAATTATTGTTATTGTGCACACTCCCCAGGGTTTGCTTTAAGAAGACACTGTAAAAACAGAGTATGTCCCAAAGAGTCTGCCATACAAAATAAAATGGATGGAAAAAAAAGCAATGTTTTCCAATAGCCTGAACAGAGGAGCCAAAAACACCAGAAGTTTGGGACATCTAGATTCTTATCCTTGCATTTTGCAATTCGCTTTGACCTAGAAAACACTTGATTCCTAGAAAAAAAAAAAAATTCTCAGCAGGGATCTGGAAGCCTGTCTATATTTTTACAGCTCAGATTTTTCTTTATGTTGAACACAGCAGCAAGTACTTCATATTACCAGATATTCTGTCAAAACCAGAAAGCAATTCCACACAGCTTATGTGGAGTTAAATGTTTATTGGACAGACACAGAAATCTGCAACGCACAATATAAACCCTATGTCATAACTAGAAACATATTTTGAAAGTAATCCCTCCAGAAAGAATATTAGGCATGGGTTTTTTTCCTTCCATTTTTTGCTTTATAGAGATTTTTTGGGGAAATAGCAATGTTAGGTACTTAGAAATATAAACACATCATTTAAATATACAGCTAATGTATTTAAACATTTCTGTTCACCATCATTTAGCTTTATTATGCACCTTATTAAATATTCTTTGGACGGTAATACTTGTTCAAACAAAGTACACAGAAACATCGCCATAAACTGACGTGGAGTCCTCTGGTTACCTCAGTCCTGAGTAAACCGCCTAAGCAAACCACCCGCTTGGTGGGCAGCCAGCGCATGGGACGTGTCCACAGGGCACACTCGTCTGTTGGGTCATGACTTTTTGCTGTGCCTGTGTCTGAGTGTTTCCTGTTTGGCAGAGTTAAACAACGGGCTGTTTGAACACGGGGCGAGAGCCTGCACTTAAATCAAAATCGCGTTTGATTCTCAAATTCCAGCTAAGAAGAAACTGTTCAGTGTCAACTGAAGTGAGGCAAAAACTCAAGTTTCCATTTTGGTGACCCCTGGGTTACTCAGAACTCATTAGGCACAACAACAACAACAACAACAACAACAACAACAACAAAAACTGATGACTTTACCCGTGCTTCAGCAAGAGTTAAGCTGAGTTTCAAGTCCGTAGCATTATCCTCCCACAAAGCTAGTTTGTCAGTTCAACACGTAAAGCTTCCCACTTCACTGGGACACAGGTAGTACTCAGCTTTGGACCCAGCTCCTCAGCAGCTGGACTGGGCTGAAGAAATTAATTTTGCAAAATTCATAAAAAAAATGCCGAGGGTTTCCCTTACTTGAAGCTGTCTCAAAAGAAGTTTTTCAAAAGAAATGAAATCTGTACCAAGGAAAGCTTTTTAGACAAAAGTTTTTTATTTTCTCTCTAGGTTGTCTTGCAGTTTCCAGGAAAACAGAGATATAGAATTTTGCCTTACATAAAGCTAAATTAGGAAAAAAATAACTTGGAGAAGAGATGATCAGTCCCAGCCTAATTCATGACCTTTAGATGCTTGAGTTCAGATCAAAGCTAGCAAGCAGAAATGTTTAACTTTCCTATTCCATAATATACAACATCCATGTAATCTGGCACAATTAACAGAATGGAATCAATTAAGACATGAGTTTCAGCTACGTATAGAAAGTATAAGAAAATTGAATAGTCTGGAAGGTTAAGAAAGACATCTGAGCTGAATCCTCTGTTCCTTTGAATTTCAGTCACTGCTGGATATTAAGGCAATGGAACAATCAGACATTAGATGGAGAGCTACAGCTTACCAGTTCATGGTAACACATAAAAATCTTTCCTTGGTCTCACAGAGCTTTATTGATATTTTTGGAAATGATTTTTACCGTATTCACAAATTATGATTGTTTCTCACAAAAATGTAGGTCACCCCTCCAGTCAAAAAATTAGCAACAGCTGAAAATAGAATATTCAAGTCCAAATACATATTAAACAAGAGCAGCCAATGAATAAATTGCCGTGAGGTATTTCCTGCTATGTGACATTAGGTAATAGGGATCAGGACTTCTACAATTTAGAAAAAAAAAAAAGTGAACTCAGGCAAAAAAGAAACACCACGTTGTGTTATTGTCTTATTATCACGCGCTGGGAAAGCTGAGCAGCATGAATTAGTTTGCGAATGGCTGTCAGAGGTGTCCCCATCTCATTGGGTTTTTCTTTAGGAAGAGATGCTCAGTGAGAGATGGCAGGTGACACGGGGATGGTTTGATGCTCACCATGGGCAGAACAGGGGACCAAGTGGCTTGGCAGGAGGCGATACCACCTCATCCTGCCTGAGCCCCCTGGTTATGATTTCACCCCTTACATTGCGAATGAGGCTGGGGAATGAAGGAATCTGGGGTATGTGTTTTTCTCTATTTTGTGGCAACAGTCCAGAACATTCATTATTTCCTTCAGTGCACAAGAAACAGTTAATGTTGTCAGCAAACGATAATGTCAAGCCGCTTAATACAAACTCCATTCTAATCTGGACACAGCACTCTTTTCTGAAAATAGACCAAAATCAACAGAAACCCTCTTAAACTGCAGCTCTTTCACAACAGTCCTAATCACCTCTTGGATCCTGCACCAAAATCTATTAATCAGTCAAGGACAGGTCCATAGGACACATTTAACATCCGCAATTCCCGTGCTTTCTCCACTGACACTCACCAAACTTCCACCTGCAAGGATGAACGCCTCAAGAAGCACAGAGGCCCTGCTCGCTGCAGCTGGGATGGAGCGGGAATAGCAGTAACGGGCATGGGGCTGGGTGCCCACGGCTATGAGTGAGGGAACAGATGGAAGGATGGAGGAGACACGGCATCTCCTCCCACATCACCTTCTACAGCAGGACTTGCTTATAAGCATTTGCCAGGAGGTGGACTAGGCTGTGACTAATCTTGGGGCCTGGATGTGATTTTCATGAGAGTCCTACACTGTTCAGTGGTCAACTCTGCAGTGAGCAGGAAATTATCTCTGTCGTGACAGACAGACCTAGATGCATCTCAGCCTATGTCCAATATTACTCTGCAACAACTGTTTTTCCCATGCAGGGGTTGCAACATTTTTGGAAGTACAGACCCATTCCAACTGCCAAGAGTAAGTTTAGTTGCGTCAGATTTTTCTAGGCTCCTCGCTAACGTTGGTTAGGGAGGATGCATCTGTGTGTGCATGTGGAGAGGGAAAGAAGTGGAGCTGCTGCAAATGTTATGCTTAGAAAGTAAGGTTAGCGGGAGACCAAAGGATACAAGAGCATATGTGAAAGATTTGATCCTTGAAATGCAGAACAGCCAACTTTAAAGTGCTGCCGAGAGTGCTGGGGCATGGAGGATCCTGCGTGGAGTTCCTTCAGCTGGGATCTCTTTTATAGGCTGCTTCAGAGGGAGCTGGAGAGCAAAAGGTCACTGTTTTAAAGACACTGTACATTTCCATGACTGCAAAAATATGACAATCACACCGTGTATCCTTTGGCTTTAGAAAATATCCCCAGACACTGAATAGGCAATCAGTTTGCCTTTTCGTGCTTCGGAGAAGGCTTGTTTTTCCTTCTTGAAGGGAGTCATGACCTGTCATTAGTTCCTTCCCCTGAAACACATCACATTGCTGACAGTAAAATGATGTTTTCATTCTAAGAATTCTGCAGGGGTAAAAAGGAGCAGCTTTTTTTCTCAAGGAAATAACCTAACAAGACCACAGTGATTATAGCAATTGGCTGGAACATATCAGAAAAATAACTGCTATGGTTGCTCCAAAGCACAAAAATCCAAGAAAGAAAATTTCAGCAGTTTATGTAGCAAGATATTTTAAGGTCATTCATCAACAGTTTTTTTTATGTATGGTTGATGAAGAAAATTACTTTTATATGTTTTCCAAAGAAATATATGTTGAATTTACATTAAAGATCCAAACCTAGTTTTGTAAAGATGGTAAAAAAGCTCAAGTCTAAAGGATTATATTACAGAGAATAATGTAACATCACATCACACAGAGCATAAGAAAACATAAAATAACATAAAAGAGAAAATGTAAAATAACATAAAAGAGACCCACAATCTCCCCAAAGGTCAAAATTTCATCTCATGATGCATGAAAATCCTATTGATTTCAGTTAAGTTCCATTGATACTAGCCTATAGGAAGAGAAAAATACTTCCTTTGAGCAGTGTTAGGCAAACCTGAACGAGGGATTTTGTTTAATTTGGAGAAGTTGCAAGTGAGCTATGCAATACTAGCTCTAAATACATAAAACAAACCTTTATAGCCCATTTCAGAAATATCTGAGGGATATTTGGGGCACTCAGAAAGTTACTTGGACCAAGAACTAAGAGTGAACCAGACAGATTCCAAAGGAGGCAAGATGAAGTTGCCCAGTGAATGTCATCTGTGTTACCATGATTTGTGTTAGTCCAGTTTCTGGATCACTATCTCCACTGTATTTGAGAAAGGTAAAGGATCAGACTAGTAGTCAGGCAAAAAAAATTCTAAACTTTTCAGGAAATTATCTGTGAAAGCAGTGGATTTTCACTTCATAATACTTGCTATACGATCACTTATATAACAAGCATCCATAAATGAAGGTATTTATATATCTTTTTTTTTCAGATATGGGAAAAATCAAATAACACATTATATTTACCTCTCATTGTTCTTAAGTCATGGAAAAAAAAAATCAGGAGGGCCCAGAAATAAAACCTTGCTTGCTTTTGCCATGAGAAGCTTAGAAATGCTCACCTTTAGGCTTTTGAAGGCTAGACAACACTAAGTGTCATGAGTGAACAGGCAATTTATGGGTTTTCTTATTCAACATAAGCAATGGAAAAATGCCAGCTAAGAAAACAGACAACCTGAAATGAAACATTTCATCTTGTTTGGAAGGCATTTTTAATCTTAAACAAAATAAATGCAGGTAGATTTCAATATGAAATACTGTTTTCAAAGAGAACATAATTGTTTCGCTTGCACCATGTCAAAAGCAAGCATTTGAGAAGTTTTTGATTGCTTTCAAATTTTCTTGGCAAGTCGTAAGTCAGGCAAGTTGTACATAAATTTGGAGACTGTTGCAGTTGTCTCGAGTGTTTTGCCGGAAGGAAAGATTTTCATCTGGTTCCTGTGCTGTCAGATTACGCCTTTCACAGGCTTTGTTCAGCACAGAGTGCTTACTTATCTATAGTACAAGCAGTTTGTATGTAGTCGATAAAATGCAGTGTTAGCCCTTGTGAGTAAGAGAGCAAAAGCTACAAGGGTTTTCTCTTGTACAAAAGCAGGTGTTTCTTGGACACTTGAAAAAAAACATATATAAAACAACACCTCCACCTGCATTCTGTATGACTCACCTGCAGGAAAGCTCACAGGCCAATTGGCATGACTCCTGGGGCTGTAAACCTTCCCTCATCCTGAACACGTCTGGCTGCACATTCGCATGGCCTCATTCGGATTGAGTCCATCAGGAGCCACTAGTGTCCCAGGTGGATCTCCCCGCCAGGGCTACCTGAATGAATCAAAAGCTCAAGGGATCACATAGCCTAGTTCACAGCAAAACTATATGCAGCTTCTGCGAGTCTTACACACCCACCATGCTCCACAGGGAATGTAATTTATTCTAGTGGGACCACCACTGGGGAAGGCTACTGTGCAGGTCAACAAGGGGTGCCAAAAATGGACTGATCTCCTCAAGGGTCTCTGGGCATCAACCTCTAACTACTTCCAAGGAGAGGTGAGTGGTTAAAGAGCTGAGATTCAGAACAGCACATCTTGAGATTTAGCATCAAGAATGTAAATATTAGCTGTAAATATGGCTGCTCAGTAGCATAATTCTTTAGAGACCATTTTCCAAATTAAAATAATACAATATTTTGCCCAAATAATTAAGGCAAATATCAGCTTCAGAAACCAATGCTCAACCTGTGCAGCATCAGTACTAGATGCCAGTATATTACTCACGCTTTCTTCTTTTTTTTTTCCCCTAACTTCTGGGTTTTAAGCCCAAGTATTAGGTTTAGTAAAAGATTGTATAAACATAAAGAATTTGAATCATTTAAAATGTCCTAGATGTCCTAAAGGTCCTGTCTGATCTCTAGGTGCCCCTCTACTTGCATGTGCTCCCAAAAGTCCTGTCTGATCCTTGAATGGACATCTCAGATAATCTCAGACACATCATATAGCATTAGGCACCTATTTTTAGGCAACAGAATCAAGTTCACAGTGTCTGTGATAAATGCACTATCGGGATAGATTTTCACATTGTTCTCCCGGCCCTAAAATACTCTTGGACTGTGACAACGGAGCCAAGTTTTGCACGTCTATCTTGGGCCAGTGTCTATGTGCCCCTCACACTCTCTGGGACTCACTTACCTGAGTATTCACCTTGACTTCATGTTTTGGTGAAGGCTCAAAAGTAGGAAAAGGGGTTATGATTTTTTTTTCCAGTCTGGGAAAAACTGATGTAAAAATCCAAGGAAAAGCACAAAGAAGGCAGACAGTCATTACTAAACTGTCACTGGGATGGCAAAGGTTGCTCTTTTGTACCACTTTTGAGGAACAATGCAAGAGACGGCACTTTGTCCCTGGAAGAAACATGCAGATGGACTCAGACATGAAAAACGTGTGAGATTCCAGTGGTAGCCCCTACAATAAAACAGAGTTGTTCAAATAAACACAGGTGAGGCACAGATTCCTGAAAGAGGCTACTGTCCAAAGGAGCCAGCCAACCCCTTTAGTGAAGACCACTCTGATAACGCAATCAGTGCTACACACAGGGAAACAACATCTGAGTTTCTCATTTCACAAGGAGCAGTTTTATTATCTTCCCCCTAGCCAAAACACAGTCCTTTTTTTCTATAGAACTATAGAACAAACAAGGGCTTGTCCAGGAAGCCAGCTCCTGTTGGACACAGCTGTCGACACTGCTGAAAGTTCCTCTATTGCCTGGATTTCTTCATGCAAGCACTGCTCTCTCTTCTCCTCTCATTTGATGGAAAGGACATTTCCTTTCTTCCTTTGTGCAAGAGCAGACTATATGGAGATCAGCAGAGCTCCCCTGCACTGTTGCTGCTCTTTCTACTCTTCCATTTCACAGCTATTTTTTCACAGGACCTGGGCAGCTCTGGAAGGTCTTATGAGAGCTGTCGCTCAGCTACTTTCAGAACAGACATTTACTTACCTAAATGGATCTGTGAGCACCTGACCACTATCTTTTTATTCCACATGTCCCACCTCTCCCAGGATCTAGGTAAGAGGCAACCTGAGCCAAGATATCAGAATGAAATAGGTGGAGTGTTATTATTATATGAAATATTAAAAACAACCTCTGATGATTAGGGAATAAAAAGCTGCTCCCTTATAGAGGCAACTGTTGACTCAATGATGTGGAAGTGCAGGGCACAGAGGGCAAAAGCTTCTTTATTCAGAGGGAAATTATGCCTTAAAATTGGCTTTATTCCAGCTATGTCAATCAAACAGTTCTCTCCCCTTCCCCCCTTTTCTATACAGCCTTCACTTGCTTACAACATTAAAGGTCTTTAGAAGCTTCTTTCTGTGATAGAGCTCTGCTCCTGTCCCTCATCATCCCACTGAAGGATGGTTTGAAAGGAAGTTATAAGCTCCACTATGGATTTAGAGGTTTCCCAAAGCAAATCTCCGGATGCCAGCAAAGCTGTCAGGCTGCTGCAACTGGAAAGCGGCTATAATTAGGGATCAGGGACGTCAGAGGCAACACTGGGGGGACCCTTCCTGAAAAGTATTGACCAGCAAATTGCACTGTAGCCACCACTCGGGCACGTAGCTGTCTAAAGGTGACTCAGACCATCCGTTTAGCTCAGCAAGCTGGTTTCTCATTACACCAAATGCCTGGTTGCTGTCAGCGTGCCCAGTATTTTCTAAGCGGGTGCTCCTCGCGTATGTCATTCATTCCCTCACCCCGCACTCAGAGCCTTCTCTGTGGGATAAAGGCTGGCAGTGAGAGGCTCAGATAATTTCCTCAGATAGTGGTACAAAACAACCCCCCACCCCCGCCACTCCCAAACAAACCCCTTCTACTCTTCATTTTTTTTAAAAAAAAAGGCTTAAAAGAAAAAAAAAAAAGCCTAATGACCACATGCTAATTTCAATAAATGCCCTGGAATGAAATGATGGCAAGCCGCTGTCTCGGGCTGACAAGCTGAACAGAGCGCGCCCCTGCTGGGTTTTAGCTGGGCGCTTGCTCTGGTGCCAAAGGAACAGCTGTAGCAGCTGCAGTTGCATTTTACCACCCTGTGCAGGCACCTGCTGTGGCCAAGGAAGTGAAAACCCACAGAGCTGCAATTTTCTTTTTATTACATTAGGCCGGCGCTGGCAGCCAGCCATGCACCACCAGTGTTGGTGGTGATGAGGACTCTGTTTCACAATTAGAGCCTGTCTGTGGGGCACTTTGGATGCGTGGCAGGTTGCTCCTTAAAGAAACTGGGCAGGATCCACGTAAATGCTGATTTTGCTTGGGGAGAAGGAACCAAGACTGGCACGGTGTTCCTTACACGGTGGTATCGTGTTGCCTTCTTAGAGCAGCTCTCTCTACTTCTCTCACTAGCTTGGCCACACAGCAGCAATACGCATGTCACTGAACTAGCCAGGCCCAAGTCACGGGGCTCATCATTGCTTGATTGCTGCTCAGTCACTAGCTCAAGCCAAACCATAAAGTCCCTGACATGCCTGAGTGCGGCGTGGGGGACAGCATGGGTCAGGCTGCTCCCATACAGCCATTCCCAGCAGGCAGTATGAATGATGACGTGGTGTTTTGGATACGGCATGCAGACATGAGCCGTATAGTGCCAATTCTCCCTGGGACCAGGGCAGGCTCTGACCTGTTCATTTGTTCCAGTTGGCACAGCCAGCTCCTCCCGAGTGTCCCTGGGGCCCTGGGGGCATTCAAGCAAGACGAGGTCTCTTTTCTAGGCTGTACTGTTTCTTAAAGCTTACACCAGTTTACATTCTTTCCGCCAGACTGCAGCATATCACAGTGTAGAAATACAACCCTACAACACTGCTCAAGCAACGCTTCTTCACCCTCCATTTACCTGCAGACGCTGTATGACAGGTCACTCACTACCTGTCTGCTAACATATGGGAAGGACATTGAACTAAGTTCTGTTTTGGCCCTAGACAAACCCTTCTGGCTTTCTAAACTTCATGTCAGGACAAACCATGCAGCAAACAGTCCTCGGTGTCTCCATCTCACTCTTTGCCAGTCTGCATCAGAGAAGCTGCTTTAGACACCACCAAGTAACTCCCATTCGTAAGACTATCACTGTGCTCATCTGGGCAGAGGTGTGAGTGAGGAGACCCCTCTGTACCTTCCTCTGCCCTCACAACAGCCTCTCAAGAGCCAAACAATGTGGCCATTGAGACATCACTGTGCGCTCAGAGATCTGACAAGCGGCATTCTCCATCTCCACAGCCTGTAGGAGACAAGACAAGCAGCACGCTGTGATCACGCACATGCCACAACGAGATCCATCAATCTCTGTCCTCCGCACTACGAGAAAGGAGCTGGCACTGAAAGGAGAGCAGCCAACACACGGGCGTTTGCTCCCCCCGTAGCAGGCCAGGACTGCGGAAGGTCCAGGGGCCACATATGCCGCCCATGTGCACGTTAGCGGGACGCTGAAGGGCCTGGTCATGAGGGGAGCACGAGAGCGAGCCTGCAGTGTCAACAGTGGCCGTGTCTGTTCATGGGGAACAAAGGTAGGAG
>JAUBNY010000359.1:2943614-2953935 GCA_032275445.1 Crypturellus soui | reverse complement strand
GTTGCAAGGACAAGCAATGGAGAGATGGCCGAAGCCACGCTGATGAAGACATACACCACCCAAAGGCAACAGAGAGTGAAAACCTGCATTTTTTAATCTGGTTTTCAGATTTTATTGAATTTTCTAGGTTCACTGATGTCTCTCCTCTGAACCTGCCAACCTACCGAGAGTTCTTCTAAGTAAGTGCCATGTTACCTAGGATAGGAAAAAAACAATATGTCAAATGAACCTCTAGCTTTGTCTGTTCGCCAATCCACAGTGCAGCTGCTACTCTTCTCCTGTAACTCATTGAGGCTCTTCATATTATTTCTTGGCAATTTTTTGCCTGTTCAGAAACTGTTGGGAATATAGAGCCCAGGCCTCAACTACTCTTCCCTGGCACCATTCCTAGATATCAAATGAAACGCACTGATTTCCTCCAGATGGTGATTTGCATCGCAGTCTCGGTTTATGTTCCTGTCAATCTGTTCCCTGTGCAAGAGGACACTGATTTGTAGCTTACTCCTTCTCCGAGATCTGCCTAGTCCAAATTCTGAAACACAGGGAAGGGTCCATGAGATCAGAAGATACAGTCTGGCTCCAACAGCGATTTCCTCCTGGAATTTGAGAACTGCTTCCTAGACACCAGTTACTCCAGCAAACTGTCAGTGGAAGCTTCGTATCTGGGATAGCTTCAGAAGTGGACCAGAAGTGGTTCAATGCCATCCTGCAGTCATTCAGCTGAGCCTGTAAATGTGGAGTTCACCAAAGGTGCAGGGAGTCCCAGTGCAAAGGAGAGAAAACTCAACTATTCACTGCAATATTAAAAATTAGATAGCAGAAAAAAAGGTTCCTCTATGTCACACTAAACGTCAGACTTGCTCTAATCACATTCTCACTCAAGTTGGTTTGCTGGTTTTTTATAGTGCAAGGGACAATTATTTATTTTAGATTAAATTTAGATCTCAGCTGTGAGCAGTGATGTAGAGTATAATCCCTGAAAACTCAGGTGCACTTAAAAACAAAGATTATGGCTTCTTTAACCTTCAGAAACCTTCTATTATAAACCCATGTTAGTTACCTGGTGTAAATATACTAAAATCAACATCAGATAAATACAAGATGCATCAAAAGATTTAAGGCACCTGTTGTGTATTTAAAAGAATTATATCTTGTTTATGGTACAGTATAAAATGCACAACTGATTTATATAACAGCTAGTCTATTGCAGGGGAAATCTCATTTCAATCATAAATGGCAGAAGTTGATTTAAGAATTCATTCTTTAATGGGTCTGCAATGTTCAAATTTAAACTCATTCAATTCATCAGCAAAATATTCAATATGGGGCACAGGGAACTCATTTAGGCAAACAGCGACTTTTAATATAAATTTTCCAGGAGATTTCTTCATTGATTCAGCAGTTTAGTGCAAAATGATTTGTGCGATACATTCTCAAGGATCAATGCAGGCCAAGTCAATGGCTAATATAAAACAATCATCCCACCGACTACAGAGAACATGTCAATGAACTTTGACTTCACATTGAACTGCTTTGTGGAAAGCAGAAGGAAGTCTGATAAAAATTAATCATGACTTCTCCCCTTACCTTTACCCATTTTCCATCATTATTGTTTGTTTGTATTACACTGTAACTTGAAAATCTCATTCAGGATCGGAGCCCTAGGGTGCTAGGTTCCTCATAAACACATGTGGAGATCCCACCTTTGCCCTTAAAAATTGCTATCCTAAATCCCCTCACTTACCATGGTATATGACAGCATCTCACATAAATGCAGGGGTTACAATGGGGAGCAGCCTGCACTGCTACAGTTTGAACCACAGGCATTTTTTGAGATGTGTGAACCTCAGATTTCCTCTGGACAAGGTACAGAAAAGGGTCTGGATATGATCACTAGCAGTGACCTGACCAGAGCGGGCCTGGGTGCTTGTGCAGGTTTGCCTCTTTGGAGGGTCTTGGAGACCACTTTGCAGGATGAGGGCTTAAGGAAACACAAGCAGCACATACTCCTCCGTTTGCTATTCTCCCTAAATTATGAGGCCATATCTAGGACTTTAGAGGGCCTTCTGGGGAACGTGCCACGGGCATCTCCTGGAAAAGTGAGTGAAGGGCAGGCTGCAACTAACATAGTTTTAACACAGGCAGCATCGAATAAGCGAGTGAGACTGGTGTCTCTAGTAGGTAACGCAGAAGAGGCAGCATAATAAAAGGACGGACAGTGAACGGGCAGCCTGGCCAAGAAGGAGACGCTCGAGCATCGGCAGGGACCAAAGTGACCAAAGAGAAAGACCATTAGCACAAGAAGAAAGGAAGATGCAGAAACTGTAGACGGAGGATATGGGTGCTAGGAAAACTGAGCAGAGACCAAACAGGTTATTGAATTGGCAATTAATTAATCATTTTGGAGACACTTTTAACTACAGCAGCCCTTAGCTTGAGCGCTTTTGTGTTGTTCACATTTCTGAAGGTTTACTGAAAGTGAGTACCTGAAATAAGGTGAAATATCAAAACAGAGGAATAAAACATAAAAAAAAAAAGCTCTGTTCAGCTGGTAGGCAAAAGAATTTGATAATGTTGCACAGACCACAGATCCCAGGGCCACATTCTTATTACGGTAAAGGAGGATCCAAGATTTGTAGTTGGTATGAATCATTTATCCTACACTTGAATCTAGCTACTATATTAACCACATAAATCTATTTTGGTAGTTCATCCAAATATAGCCCCGAGGACCCCAAAATGTTTGGGATGAATTAATATAGAGAAATCTAAATGGTATTTTAATTTGTGATTATTTGAGAATAACGGCACTGTAACTTCACAGTTGTTCCTGCTGATGTGGTTGGTACCTCTGGGACTAATTTAAGGACACAACAGCTTATTCTGAAACTAAGTGCTTAAATAAAGATCTTACCTCTGCTGCAGCTTATTGTGGGGGGCAATATCTGAAATGCACATAGCCCTGGGCATTGAACTGCCAGGAAAAAGGGCAGTATCCGTTTATGCAGTTTGTGATTTCACCATAACAGGCACCATTGCAGATCTTATGCTGCTGAATTACGTCAGGCCAAGCTGACAAGCTTAGTTTAAGTTCTGTCTCATAAAAGGCATTCTTGCTTGCCTGCAGAACATGGGTAATGCCAGGCTGCATGATGTTGCTCTTCATGGCTACACAGGGGTCTGGGGTTTGTTGAAGATGGCTTTTGGACTCCTTCCTTTTATTTTTAACTAAATCATCAGCTAGATTATATGGGTAATTCACATACATTTACACAAGTTATATATATTAGCTAAACAACTCATACAGAGATGAGGTCTTCCAGATCAAGGGCTTCCAGAGGGCCTACAGTATGGTCCAGCTTGATCCTACAACCAGGGCTTTCCTTGCCACAGACACCGGCATGGGCAGGAAGAGAGCAAGGCTCTCACCTGGATTTGTTCCAGTATGGAGTTGGGGTACAGCTGGGAATATTCCCAGGACAGGAGGAAGGCCAGATCCCACTGCTTAGGTGTAGTTTCACAGGAGGAGGTGGGAAGTGGAAAGGCATAACATGATGTAAGAGCAGCTCTAGTTTCCTCTCTACAAACACAGCTCCATTCACTGAGCTGGAAGGTTCATTCCTGAACTTCATGACCTACTTCAGAAAATGGATGAGAGAGAAAGTGGGACATTCATTTGGGTTTAGATTGAAAGATGAAGAGACTGGCCAGTGTTTTAAATGGATTTCTAGTAATCTGATACATTTAAAGCCTGAATATAGCCTTAAGTTACACTGAGTGCCAAACGAACAGAAGTCAAATAAGATCAGAGGGGGATGTAAGTATTGTCAATCCTGTCAGACTGCGGCCATACATCTTGCATCTGAATCCAACCTCCTTCAGGGACTGTGAGATTTAGTGACTGCATAAGCTCGGTTTGTCAACTACACAAGGCACATTGCAACACTTGTCTAATGGCTTTTGCTACCACCCCAGATTTGTTGCATATCAAGCATCTCTGAAAACACAAAATGCCTGGAGAAAAAGAAGCCCTGGCAATGGCAGATTATTTTCATAGTTTTGACTGTCCCAGCCTTGGCTGGTAATGAGGAACCATTGCCAGAATCAACGTTTGAAGGCACCTTTTAAAAACATGTGTTTTGTAACCTTGTTATAAAGGTTTTCCCATAATAGTACTGCAGTAAGTTTTACTGATTAAATTACACCAAAAAGAATTTGAAGCCAAAGCTTTCAATCAGATTTCACTAGAATTAAGCACACGGGACTTTACCTCAAGTGTTGGGAATTTGCAGTCCCCTCAGTGATTCAGTGAAGCTTGCATCTGACTTCTGAAGATATTCCTTACTCAATTACATTTTTTTTTCCAAAATTGCTGAGCAATTGGAACACTCATTGACTCTGAAAATTAGGCTTTCTAACCCATCAAAAGGCACTGAACTACCTCAGACACTCATTTTTTTGACACTCATTTATTTGAAAATTCTAGGCAGGCTTTTATTTACCATATATAAATGCTGCAGGTCCTTGCATTCACTTTGCAGAACATCCTGAATATTGCTGGCACAAAGGCAGTTCCAAGTAAAATGTTTAATGATCAGTGTCACTGGGTTTACTATCAAAACCTCAACCTGACTCTCTGAGGTCAATATAATGCTCTGAAAAGCCAGCCAGATCTCACACTTGCAATGAAATCTTAGTGTTTCCACTCCTTAAATAAATGCATATATCTGAATTTTTGCAGCATGAGTGGCATGGAATGAGGTAAAAGAACTTTTTCAAACACTGAGTTTTGGAGTTTTATTTTCTGTGCAGCCATCTATGCAGGCCACCAGCTGACTGACAAAAAAGGGCTCTGTAATTTTGTAATATTTAAGGCACTTGGTATTTGATTCCATAAACTGCTTTTCTGCTTCGACAATCAAAAATTAAGGAAGTTAAACAGCCAAAGTTATCATCAAGCTGCTAACCCTTGGAGCTTCATTTCACTTTTGTAAAGTTAGGACACAGGGAAGATGATACCAAGTCTTTTTCTTAACTTAATGTTTCCATGTTTCCCTGCTCAGCCTGGGATGCCAGTACAAAAAGTTTACATGCAAAAGCCACAGCAATGAAAATCAAAGAATATATTGATTTAATTTCCAAATTATTAATCAACTTCACAGCTGAATAAAAATATTGTATTGCTCAGCTCAAGCAAATCCAAACATCTTTGCCTTCGGCTATGAGTCCAAGAACTGATGAAATGGTAATGTATGTGCTGTTTATTTCTGAGGAAGCTCAGCAGTCTTAAAGAATGAACATACTATCTGTACAGCAAAGAAAAAAAAAAGAGTTTTGCAATATTCAAGACAATGGAAAAATCCCAGATGAGTAAGGTAGGCAATGGTCATCCTGTTTCAAGAAAATAACTTCCCATGCAAACTTACTCTTCTAAGGGAGGGAAACAGAAAGAGTGAAGGATAAAGCAATAAGGCAAATAATGGCCCCATTAGAGACAGTACCTCAGGAAATTTGACTTTTTTTTCACTGTATCAATCTTGCTGCAGAAACAGACATTGATAACCAAGAGGAATGGACCGTCACACTGCAGAAGAGACATCAGTTTGGGAACGGTGCTCTGGGTAGAGAGTGTTGGGTCATAAACCAGAACCAGGAATGTAAGATAGTGAGTGCGGTGCCAGATTAGCTCACTAGCTTTGGCAAGACTCAAAAAAACTACTCACATAAACTGCAGCAGGCACAAATCAAGGGAAAGGTCTATCAGCTGGAACTGCCCAAGTCCCAAGGAATCGCTGAGAGTTACCTTGATACTTGGAGAACCTGAAAATCTGGATAAAAAGAGAAATAATAAACAGCATGAATGTGATGCTGGATTCAACCAAGCAGGACTGATAAATATTTTTGCATTGTAATAAGTGAGATTTCAACAAAATGACTAGGTGACATTTGCCATTTCTTCCGCACACAGCCCTAACAGGAGTTAAATCCTGGCACGAGATAGGGGGACAAACCCATGAGAGTTTGGAGATTATGGTGACTATCATTTAGAACAACAAAAACATGGAGCTCTTGCAACCTTAAATGGAGTAAATATCTACATGCTTTATTAAAGTGAAAACCATCATTCAAGAATATTTGCTATAACTCTAAGGCTTGATCACATGTGATGCTGCATATCCCCCATGGGGCAGATAAATATCACACTGTCCTTCAAGAGTTTTGCAATATCTCACTGCTCCTTTGTGCTGAGCGATGTCTGCTGACCCTTGAGGACCGGCTGACCGACAGACTCACAAGTTGAGGGCCAGAATACCAGCTGCTCTGCCTTCCAGATGCTGAAGGGACAGCAGGCAGGCCCTGGATTTCTCCCTTGGATGGAGAAACATCAATGTTGGGCTCGGGGGCAACTCGGGCCATTGCAGACACTCTGAAGTTTTCAAGCAATTTCTAACCTAAAGGACTGTCTCCCCCATGTTGAATTCTGATTTTCAATCCACTTCTATATTTCCAGTCCCACCAATTACTATATTTCTTTCATGTGATTTCAACAGGGCTTTGCAATCTGTGCTCCAGCACCTACTGCAAAACGTCTCCATTCTGAATTGCAGCCACTAGTGGGGAGGAAAGTGGCACCGTTTCAACAGCAGATAAAAGGCATGCACAGAAGGCCAGGACACAACATAACTATTTACAAACTATACAAATTAGTGCGTTCCCTCTGTTCTGTGTAAATAATAAAAAATCCAACTCTTGCTTTCACTAGCCCACTATGCTAATTTTAGAGTTGCTTTGACTTACCAGAGTAGTGGGAACAACTGGCCAGTTTTACCCAAAAGCAGAATTTACCAAGCAGAATTTTAAAGGAACCTAGGTAGACTAATTGCCCAAATGAGAATTAGATGCTTTTAGTGCTGTCATCAATAGCAGAAACTCAAACCCGCCTGGTCTCCTGGCCTGCTGCGAGACTCACACAACCGTCTCACGCCTTGCACGTGTCTCTAGGGTGCGGAGGGTTGCAAGAACTTGTTCTCTTTAATCCAGCCTTGGTGAGTTCATCTTTTAACTGTAATTCCTCAATGTAAAGGAGAGGAAATCATGGACGAGGGATTGAGAGCTGGAATAGTGATTAGATCCACTCTCATGCTGCATTCCCATGACTAGCAAAGGAGAGGACAGTAAAATCAAGCTGGAGGGGGCTTGAAGATTCAGGAAAGGGAGCAGGCCACACTGAGCTGTAGATCTTTACTTATTTTACTCTTGAAACAAATAAAACCAATAAACTTTAATGGTACTAGTAAATGTGCCTTATCGTTGACTGAAAATCAGATTTAGTATCGATTTGATTTTCAGAATATTACTCAATCAAGCACACTCAACTGCAGAAATCTAGTATTTTTATATCTTAAAAAATCAGTGCAAGTAAATCTGGCAAGCCTCCCCTCTGGCTACAAGTCTAACAACTGTTGAAGGACAAAAGATAATATATGTGAATACCATTGCCATGGTTCAGTGGGTTAAAACAAACGGCCCCCATTTGACCTTTAAATTGAAGGGTTTCCCTTTATATCACTAGAGGCAAAGTGCATGGACATGAGTACAACAACAACAAAAAGAGGGCTTGGGCAGCTGAGCTGTATTTGATTTGTGAGATTTTTATTCATTTTTAAGGGGATATTTTTCCTTTTCCTTTGGAGGGGGGTAAAAACAAAAGTCAGATTGATGAAGAGAAATGGAATCTGAATCTGGCCTAGGTTATGTTCACTGCTGGTTGGTTGGTCACCCTGAGGGAAATGATATGTGTGCAGCTGGGATGATGAATTGGGTTTGTTTAAGTCATCATTACATTGTACTTTTTTATGGACCTCGGTATTTATAACACTTAAAGTTGATTGAGTAATGTGGGTTGCCTTGGCATCCCTGCTGGTCAGCCGGGGTGACGGGCCTTGACAGCAAACATGAAGATATTACTGCTCCAAGACTGGTCCAGGATGTCGGGGTAATCTTAAGCAATCTGCTGCTTGCTCTTGTGTGTAATACACTGCTGAAAACTTTCCCTCCGAGTGCGTATGGAGGTATATAGGTAGGCTGCCGTATAATTATATAGGGAAGAGGACCTGCAAACTCAGAACTAAAATAAAAAAGAAGCTGGTTTGATTAGCTTATTTTTTCATGGCAAAGCAAATTTTATTTGGATAACAAATAGAGTATAACATCTTTATAATTGGGGATATAGTGGCTTTTTAATATATTTAATAAATTCATCTGTTTCAGTCTCCCCTCACTGTGATGAACTGCTTTCGGTTTTGCATAATCATCAGGAGAAATCCACAGCTCAGGAACAAATCTCTTCACCTACCTCTCCCTGATGGGAAGGAGAATCACAGACTATTTGTTTTTAACCACTGGCCATAAAAACAAAAATCTCTAAGCAAGTTGAACTGCACGAGCACCCAAAAACATAACTTTATGATCAAAGTTCAGCTAAGAGGCTGAACTTGGCTCCAAATCAACTGTGCCTTTTATTGTATCATGTTTGGAAGCAATGAGATACATATGTTATATAAAGGCATGCTTCTTCATATAAATATTACCAGTATCAAGATATCAGTAAAAGTAACACAAAATATTATCCATTTAATTCCATAGTCAAATCCTGACATTACTTACAGAATTGTCTTTTGACTGGGGAAGAGTTGTGATATGAGTAAAATCTTCCCTGTGTACCCACAAGTAATATTAACGTGCTTTTGTAGGCAGACACACTTATCTACAGGAGCTGTGTCCACCTGTGGATAACAGGACATCAAAAGATCTCAGAGACCAAAAAGTCATACCTGAAGATCTGGAAATGCCCGATGCTAGTGAGCCCTGGTCACCAGCACATCATGAAACAGTGTTTAGTAATAGTTCATTTTTCCCCAGTAGCCCTTGCCTGGTTCAGCATGCAGGACAAAATGAGCAATTGGGTATATTGTGTTTTATTGTGGTTATTCAGCAGGTGTCCCTGTGATTTGTTTACAATATACTAAAAATTATAATTAAAAGCCTGCCTTACCTATGCCCAAGTGCTATCTCCACCTGGCTAAACCAAGACTCAGCTTGAGGGCTTCTGTCACCCCTACACCTACCTTCCCGGGCAATTTTTCCTTACCTCTCTCTGCTCTAGCCTGGCATCCAAACAGGTTCTCCATCGTGACATGGTTGCTGCCGTTCTCTGCACACGTGTCTTGCTGTCTGGCACACACACAAGATGCCACTGAGCAGCTGATTGCAGGTGACTTGCCTGCACAATTTATGGTTCCTGCTGCTAACACAGGAACTCAGCAGGAATAGCAGTCTTGTGGAGGACAAAGATGGACAGTCCACCCCGGCTGGGGTAGCAGTTCCTGCTGGCTCTGTTGAGCAGGATCTAGAAGCCACTGCCTCACTCAGCCTCAAGCTACCACTCATCTACTGTCACATCAGGGGCAGGTTGGTTCAAATGACATGAACGCTGACACGCAGACCCACAGAGCGTTCTCCAGCTTGATGCGTCATGGCACTCTTCTGATCTCGCTCAACGTGAGGTCCAATTCTTTTATGGAAAAAAAATCATTAGGCAAGTTGTTAGTGATAGCAGCAGACCCACTTCACCCCAAGCATTCCTAAGCTTCTTCTCTATCAACAGTTTTTGCCCAGCCAAAGAAACTTTGTTAAACTTCACCAAATTTCATCTTTTCTTGCAGTCTGCCTGTTCCAGGCCACCCACATTCTCTCTCATTGTGCTCAGATGAAATGATGTGTCTTCCGCAGGTCTAATGCTGGACAGCAAATCTGACCAGCTCCTGTTCCAGTACAGCTGGAACAAGCAACCGTTGGGCAAGCTTTGCACATATGCCATAGCTTCAGGATGGAGCACAACTGCTGTCTTAATTTTCAATCTTGTACTTTAAGTCTCCATGCAAGTACCTCTCTTCCTAAACTACAAGAAAGAAGAATTTTCTCACATGCAAAACAGTTTGTTTTCCCCTAACTTCATGTTCAGAAATATTTCAGCTGTTTTAGCCAAAACATTCCAAAAAAATATGTAGCCAGGAGAAATACCTAACATGGAAAATATGGACAAGACCAGTTCAAATTTAGAAAGACATATACCCAATTTAAAGCAAAGTCTTGTAATAAGAACTTTCAGGAAATCTTCAGGTGACAGGAAAGTTAAATGTGACAAGAGCTACCCAGCACTTGTGTTGCCTATAGTTGCACATACCATAAATATGCTGATACAGAGCTCAGATAAAATCCAGAAGCCAAGCCTCATCCTTAGTGATCTGTGTTGAGAGGG
>JAUBNY010000359.1:2930657-2935465 GCA_032275445.1 Crypturellus soui | reverse complement strand
GTGAGCAACTCTGCATGCACAGAGACATGGCTTTCCTGTGATTATATTTCAGTTACAGCTATATTTTGTCAGATACCTATTTTCAAATTCTAACAAGAGATTTCAGACTCCAGCAGGAGGTCAGCACACTTGCCTGTTGCTTGAAATAATTGCTGTAAATTAATTAGCTGCCTTTGAAATTTTATTCTAGCTTATGCTGAAAATTAACAGAAATGTTTCCAATTTGGGGAAGCACATAAACATTAAAATTTAGCTGGAGAGAAGTTATGGTTCTCCCTTTTACAGCATATTATGCAAAAGTGCCAGTTAATAGCAGAGGTGCTCCCGTGACAGGTTATTGATGTGAGATAACACACGAATGTGTGTGTGCGCGCGCACAAAAATACACACGCACCCACTCATAATTAGAAACTCAGAACATACCGCTCTGATACCTGCTTTTCATTTCTAAAACACATCCAGGTTACTACAGGAAAAAGACAGTTTTCAAAACCTTTCCAGCTTGTGCTATATTCTGCTTATTTATATTTGTCTTTCATTTTAAAGGTCTATCTTACACTTTCAAATATCTTCCAGATAAGCATGGAAGACTAGGAAGAATTTAGGAAAAGGATATGAGGAAGAATTTGTAGTACTGAAGGATATGTACAGCTTGCTATAACAAAACACCTAAAAAAAAAAAAGAAGAAGAAAAAGGAAATCTTACAAAAGCAGGAAAGACAAGGAGATAGTGGGCAAAAAGGGTAAACTGCATTGCTTAGTCTTTACAGAGCAAGTCATATAATGGCAAGAAGAAAGATAACTGATGGGTAGTATTTTAAGGCATATTAACCCAATTACAAGTATATTTTTACAATCGTAGCTCCAACATTTATCACGGTGCATTTATTAGACCTCTGCGCTAGGTTATGTCAAATGAAATGCTGTGAAACTACAGCATTTCATTAAATTGCTGCCGGAGCAGGGTATTCAATCCTGATACTCTAAAACCACATGATTTTATCAAAATCTTCGGAAATTGAAGCAATCACTAAAAGGTGTCGGGAAATTAAAATGTTCTGTCTCAGTGAAAGAGATACACTCCTTGTAACATATATCAGTGGGTTTTTTTAAAGACACATTATTATGCAGAGAAAGGCATCAAATACAGGAGACACAGTAGATTCCAGAAAAATCTAGCTGCTGCAATTTTTCATACTTAAAAATATACTTTAAGGGTGACAGACCTGTGCTTCTTTCAGAATTTGTTTTTGCTTTTTTCCTGTTCCGTACTTGATCCTCTGACATACCATGTGTTTTCATAAAATAAAATCATATAGAATTTATAGACAGTAGTACAAAAGGGAAATGGATGTTTTCAGGTTTCTGGGAAGTTTGACATGTTTTGTGGATCTTTTTATACTTGCAAATCTGGCATTTGCCAATGGAAAGATATATTCTGGGAAATCAAAGGATACTTAAAACAAACAGGCCTGAGTGCATGAAAAGGAGGAGCTAATAGATTTTGCATCCTCTCTTAGGGAAGTTTTTGCTTAAAATGCTTTTTTCTTTTCATTTACCAAAAGACCCCTAAGTACGTAGCATCCTAGAGCCATTTCACAGACACCGGCAAACAGGAACCCACCCGGTTCTGTACTGCCTTGCACACTGTCTTTTACCATTGTAAAATGAACTCAGGGAAAAATGAAAGCATTTGAGAACAGAAATATTTTATTACCACCTGGGAATTATTGTGGTGCCTCGACAGAGTTTTTCAGTGTCATTTTAGACGTCTCAGGGTATCACACCTCACGTCTGGTGACAGTTCCAGATGGACATGGGCTCCTGTGGCTTCTCTGTCCTACCTTTTTGCCCCACATGGGTGTTTTGGACACTGCTGGGTGTTTAAATGACACTGCGCATCTACATTTAGGCATCTCAATCTCACTATAGACAACTATCCAAGATAGATATGGAAACTTTTCTATGAAAATCCAAGAACAGAAAATCAGACTCCCTACTGCAGGTTGGGAGTGCTGAGTCTGTGGTTGCAGTGAGTCTGATGGGGAGGTAGGGAAGGTACAGTTTTCTGCAGATGATTAGCAAAGTTATAGGGTATTAGTAGAGTGTTACAAATAAAGATGAGCAACAACAAACCACTGATAAGATTTCTACCAGAACCTTTTCTTCTGCACTTCCTTTTATGAGCAAAACTCTGTCAGAACCTAACCTGTAAGGTCTCCGTTATACGCTCAGTCATTTCCTAGAACATAGCTATGCCCCAAGATTTTCAGGGAACCAATGGCCCAGTAATGACTAGTTCAGAAACAGCTGCTATTTATTTATTTTACTATTTGTTTATAAGATGGCACTCTGGGCTCACTTTCAGCTTTCCGTTTGAGCTGTCTTAACATGAATATCTTCCTACATTTCTATTGCACTCCCTAATTTTGCAGCACTGGTGGTGACAAGCAAGTTGTTTAGGACAAAAGTATATAAGGTGTTTATTTGTACAGAGTTCAGCACTGTAACGCCCCGGGCCCTGTTCTGTGAAAGTGGACAGATAAGCACTATCACGACACAAAAATAACAAAGAATAACACTGCAAGGGATCATTAATGACATAGAATTTCATCAATTTTTGAAAAAACATAAAATATTCTGATTATGACATAGAATTAAGTATTTTATTCTTGCCTTAATGATCTTAAAAATATATAAGTTGAAAGTGGTGAGCTTTCCGGTGCAAAGACAGTACAAATATTTTGGTCAGGTAAAATAAGAAAAACAAGTTTTCAACAAATATACAAAAATGTTGGTTGGGAGCAGCACTGTGAAAATGTGGAGGTGACACTACCATTACTGCATAAAAGTTTATGAAATCTGGTTGTGGCTCCCCAGCTTCTGTATTAAATTTCACCTGAAGTGTATTTCTGTCACATGCTTTCCAAGAAACATCTTTTTAAAAATAATATCCTGGCCAGAGCTATCCTTGTTATTACAGAACAACCATAATGCTGTAGAATTATGAAAGCTGGGAGGAGATTTGCATTTTTATTGGCCAAACAAACCATAAAACTAAAGAAAATGGAAGAGGATTTTTCTGAACTTTTCACCTTGGCTTTGTCACCAGCGCCAAATTTTTGCTTGCCATGCCATCCCATTGGAAGCTGTTCTCATCACACTGGATAAATATAAACTATGGCACACCGCTGAATTCATTGCTATTAGGGGCATGTCCCATGCTATTCTTGTATTTTAAACAGAGGTCAGCTAGCTCACAGCAATTATCAAATTATTGATTTACTGGGTTAAAGCTGTTTTCACAATTGCTTTAGAGGTTTAACAGTGTTGTATTTCTTCCACATCTGTATTTGACATTATCACCTATCACACGGAATGAAGTCATGCCTTCTGAAAATAAAAGTAGTGTCAAGATTGTAGCAAATCAAAATTAACAAATAAATACATACATACAAACAATCCCAAAGTGGTAATCCCCTGAGCTCTGGTCTCTGTCACATAATTTAGTAAAAGGTGGCTGATAAATTTAGCCTTTTAGCATCAATCCAAACACTGGATTAAGTGCCCGTGGTAAAATAAGATCATGTAACCAGTCCCCAGGTGTTGACTGAGCAAAGGACACTTTCCGGGACTGCGGTTCTGGAGTTCACTCTCTTTAATGATCTGCCATGATGCAACAAATACGGTGAAGAATTTAAAGCAACAAACAAATAAAGAGTGAAGCAGCTCATCTGTGCCAGAGGCATATGAACTGGGTGTAGTCAAGGGCATCACTATTTGCAGCAATGCTGAGATACTTGAATACTGAGAACCTCGTTCTCCAGTTTCCTCAGCAGCGATGACTTCAGGGAGCTACATCACATCCTGCAAGCAGACACTGTTTTCTGGGGCTTTGTGGGCAAAAAAGATGTTTGAATTCTCCTCGATCAAAGAAATATAGTGCAACTCCATTCATCAGCCCCAGCGCATAGGTAGGCAGAGCTACACCTGAGACCCAGGCTCACACCGACTGGACACGAGAACTCAGTGTCGTCCTCGAGCTCGAGAGCCTGCGTTTCACACAGGGAATGTGGTGTGGTGATTACAGCAGGGATGAGCCTGGGTACTACAGCTGGGATTGCTGTCATCACATTTCCTCACTTGCAAAGCACCATATCCTCCAGACGCTGCTGAAGTGCAGGCCAGCTGCTCAGCCTCACAACCTGCAGGGTGGATAAATAAAAATGGAGTGATACACCCATCTTTATTAAAACGGGACACTGTGCTGTCCTCAGTGTACCTCCTTTAATTATTTTTTTCCTCAAATCTGTAAAAAGGACTCAGTCTCCCAAAAACTCGATCTCCAGTTAAGCTCACTCAGTTAAGCTAGGAAAGGCCTGAATTTTTGCAACTATAAGGTATGGGAAGTCACTGGATACTGCTGTTCCTCAATGCCAGGGACATCAAAACACTAATTAGAGCAGCAAAGTGTAGATTCTGCTGGCCAGTACAAAAGCTTAAATACTTTGGTTAGTGTTTGGAGTCATCAGTAATTATGCTTATGCAGTTTTATGGGCATTGACTCGTTCAATCTCACGAGGCCTTGAAAGTCAAGTGAGCAACAATTATCTTCACCTCTGAAGACTGGTCTGAAGAGGAGCGATAAAATAGACACATATTTCACATATGTGTGTGTGTGTATGTGTATTCTGGCTGAAAACAAGGCTCTAAACAGCTTGACCACGACCACAGAGAGAGACGGTCCCACTTCCCTGGCAGAATCACACTCCTCAGTCTCACATATTTTGCTTAGAGGTCGCCTTGCT
>JAUBNY010000359.1:2923157-2925657 GCA_032275445.1 Crypturellus soui | reverse complement strand
AATGTTAGCACCGCTGCGGCATTTTAAACATCAACAGCCTCATGTACAATATGGAATATGAATTTCTATTAGCGGGAGATTAGATCCTGTTTTACACTATGAAGTTTGCTATCTGCATCCCACCTTAAATTAGGAACGGCTGCCTGTATGTAGCAACATGCAAAACACCCATACATATTCATTCATCAGATTCTTTGCAGGGCACTTCTCAATTACACCGGTACGGAGGAAAAAAAGAAACATTGCGTTTTAGGGAGACTGCTCAAAGGACTATGTCATCATTAATAACTGCACACATTTAGGAGAATAAATATTTACTTTGCTTATATGGGGATGGAATTATGGGGATAGAAATACTGTGTGGAACATAAAATTGAGGAAGTTCAATTTCACAAATTAGAGAAAGGGGAGGAAATATTGCCAAAAAAAATCACATTTTGCTTTTTTTCATAAATTTCACTTTTTAAAAATGTAGCTTTTTCCAGTTTTCTGTTTTAAGCTTAGGAGAAAAAAAATAATGTTTACTGTCAGAGCAGAGGGATTCTGTAAGCAGTGCAAGCTTTGCTCACATAGCTGACCCGGTATTTGCAGACACACTCCTATTCAGCTCGGTGAAACTAGGAAGGCAATTAACTCATCAATTTCTCATCATTGGCAAGAGAGGGCTTATAATACAGAGCTGAAACTGCAGCACTTGCTTTTTCAAAATATCTTGAAAGTAGTTATTCACATGCATTTATATTGACACCAACCTTTTTTTTTTTCTCCAGTAAAATTATAGGCAATATTTATCATAGACCAGTCTTCTCACTACAATTCCACTGTCTTCATGACAGCATTCCGCTCCCGATCTTTTCCAGACAGTGCCTGTGCTGTGTGTGGAGCTGTGGCAGGTTGTGTAGCCTGACCTCCGCTTGTAAAGCTGAGCGCTGGTTTCTGAGGGCTCCGGCTTTGTGTCCCTTCAGCAGCAGGAGCTGCAATACAGGCTGCAGACTGGGATGTCCTTTGAAACTTTTGAACGGGACGACAAATGGAAGGATACAAAACAAGCAGGCACTTTGGAAAAGATAAGTAGGCAACATTAGCGACCATAAAGATGTTTAAACACTAATTGAGTCGATTTTAATCAGACCTACTGCAAAGAATCTCACCAAATCATAAGTTAATAATAGTTTAATAATCATAACTTCATCAGCTTCATAACTTCTTTAAAATATCTTCACTAGACGTGACGCAATGGTCCCTGAAAAAGCACTGCTTTTGCAAGCTCTTTAGCAGTTATTTTGGGGCACATGAGAGCCATTGCCAGAGACCGGGATCTCCATGTACACAGTGGAGAAGGCCAGCACCACAATCTCATTTTACCTTCCAGGCATATCCAGGCCACACTGACATTTTTATTTCCAGTCCTTAGGCATGACCTTGGGTTTTGTACAACTTCACCCCTACTTTTCCCATCCAGAAGTTATCTAGCTCTTCCGCTGTGATACTCCAATCCTCCTTCAGACTATAGATACCCCCTGGTTCTGCTCATGGGCAAAAGCTGCCAAAACCTTCTTGCTTCCTTCTGCCTCTGAAAATATTCACCAAGCTCCTGTCCAGAAGTGATCTCTGAGTGACCACAGGGACCATCTTCCAGGCTGGTGTTTCCCTTTTCAGCAGTTCTAATATTGCCCCCTTTTAGCTGGCTCCGGAATCCCCCTCTAATCCCTCTGCTCATTCCCATCTCCTCCAGTTTAACTGATCATTACCCCATATCGAATGCCTTACCCAAGTGCAGCTAGATGGTATCTAATGCATTTCCTTTGGCTAGAAAATCAGTTAGCTTATCGAAGGGAGCTATCGGGTTAGTTTAGCACAACCTGCCCGTGGTGGACGGGAAACAGATGGTAACAGACACATGGGGAGGGAATCAAAGGAAAGCCCTGGCAGTGCTGGCCAGCCCCGCAGGCAGCAAACGGGGAGCATTTGACAGGAGAGAGGATTTGGAGGGGAAGAGGTGACAGCTTTGCCTGTAAATGGAGAACTTACCCCAAACAAGAGGGTTGGAATGGGAGAAAGCAATGAATCTAGTGGCAGCTTTTGCCAGCGTAGTTGCTGGGATATTTAATGATGAATGACATGGCAGAGGTGAGCAGGAAACACAAATATCATTCATGTTTCACACAGCACGAAAGCGAAGGAACCAAAGCAAACAAACCAGTTGTCATGTCTCAAGATGCAATTAAAACAGAAACTGGGGAGGCCAAGGGTTGAGGCCTATGCAGCTTATAGAGCTAGTGCAAGAATGAATCTTTCCAACAGAAAGATTTGACCCTATCTCAGTATGTCACTATGTGACAGCCTGCAGGCATCTGAGAGGGGACCCTTCTCTGGCAAGACATCCTGCTTACCTTGTCCTTCAGCTCTTCCCGAGGAGTTTGTCTTCTCTTCTCTTCTCTTCTCTTCTCTTCTCTTCTCTTCTCTTCTCTTCTCTTCTCTTCTCTTCTCTTCTCTTCTC
>JAUBNY010000359.1:2817558-2865460 GCA_032275445.1 Crypturellus soui | reverse complement strand
CCCTGCTGGAGCAGGGGGGTTGGACTAGATGATCTCTAGAGGTCCCTTCCAACCTCAGCCATTCTGTGATTCTGTGATATAGTGATAAGTACAATAATTTACTCAAAAGACTCGAACATAAGTTTCACTTACAACTATAGCATGCCCCTGAAAAATACAGTGCAAATTGCTGAGCATGAAATTTTAATTTTAGTCCTATTCCATTACAAAACTCTTTAGAGTTCTTTCCCGACCTGACTTTTTCTGGCTCTACATGGAAAGCTATTCAGTATATTAGCACCATGCTGTTATAAAAATGGTTTTATTCTTTGTGAAATTATGCTAGGACAAAACCAAATAGCTCGAGTTAATTTAACATTCACACGTTATTGTGAACTATCAACCAATACTTGCAAAAAAAATTATATTAAAATGATGGTTAATCTAACAATTTACAAACCATACTCTTTTAAAAACATAGAAATTGTTGTTGTTAACTCTGTCAAGACCACATGCTGTGCAGACACCTATTAAGGAATCCAAGCTTTTCTTAATATATTAGAAGACTGAAAATATGTAATTGGAAAAGAAAGTGAAAACCCCCTACAAAAGGATTTGGCATGGACATATCCCTTAATGGATTGCTGTTACCAGCTGCACCACATAAACCAGCAACAGTTTCAAGTCTGCATTTTTTTCTAGTATATTAGAAAAAAATAAGCATTTAATGGTATTTTGAGAACATTTAAACCTCATCGTTATATTCTAAAATTGATCTTCATGTTTCTGCCTCATGCAATAAGGAGCTACACTAATTTTATGAAATGCTAGTTTTACTGGGAAGCCAAAAGACACAGAGCATAAATTGTGGGTCATTCTATTCTGATAGTTCATCTCATGTTCCCCGACAGACCAGCAATGAAAGGAAACATGTAAGTTGAGATGGAACCATTTGCACAAAATGTCCACCAGACCAAGGTACTGAAGAGCTGCCTTCAGTGATGGGGATCTGTGACAGAAGGAGACAAGATGCCTCCCTATTTTTTTGGAGAGGCTGTTTTTCATCAAGGGGTATGACACATTCCCCTTCCCACAATCAGAGGGGGGATAGATGTAGATGAATGTAGGAATGTACAGATAAATTATATATTGTCCATATTCTGTGTGCTATTCCTTGCTTTTGGCAGAGTAATTACTCTGGATAGGTAGTGTGACCATCTCGGCAGCATTAGCCCTCATGTCATTTTTTTTTCACTAGGCAAAAGAGTAAGGAAGGCCCTTTGGGAAGACACTTTGTTCCATCATAAAATTTCTCAAGCAAGCAGTGCTCAGTTTTGGGTTGTGTCTTCCCCCACCAGCACTTCAACACAAACACAGCTGCTCCATGGTCCTGGAAGAAACAGCAGGAGAGTTCACGGAAGAGCTACAACAACCACCTTTATTAGTGAACTGGCACTCATTTAGCTTTAGCCATAATGATGTGTGTAGAGTTAATCTATCCACTGCCCTTAGAAATAAAAGAAAACATCTTGCAAGCCACAGCAACATCACACCTTGTAAGCAAATGAGAACATATTTGAGGTCATTTATGCAACTAAAAATAACTAAAAATATTTACTGGCCCCACTTGACTTTTAGCATGAATTTCACTGTCCTGAAATGGGCTGGATGCCCATTTATTTTAAATGAGGGCTACAAATTTTCACACTCAAAACTGATTTCTACTTGAAGAAGTTAACACTTTTTTTTTTTTTTTTGGTTCATCTTCAAAATTTAAGTTTCTGTGCTTGAACTCCAGGGAAGAGAACACTTCATAGGACTGCATGGAAATGACCAAGTTTATCTGAAAGCTTTTTAAGCAGCCAATATTTCCTATACTGTATATTATTTGAATAAACCTGTCATGGGATAACAAAGTAGCAAACCAACAGCCTGGTTCAAGAAAAATTACTCCTTCTGTACCATAAGTTTGTCTGTGGGGTGGAAGGACGGATTAATTCAGGAAACACAACTAGAGATCATCCCAAGCTTAGATAGCACATGGTCTTTATAGACCAGCTAAGAAACCAGAGTTGGATTTCTTTATTCTGGTCCACATTGATTTAACTTTTTTCCTACCTGGGGACAAAATCTTAGAGATGTTCTATATTATTAATTTTATTTTGAGAGATAAGAAAATGTATTTGGCTAATATATCTTAAAAGATGAAAAGTGAACTTTCAGCAATACACTCTCTCAAATCTCAGTTTTGGCAAAGAAAAAAAGGTCCATAATATCAGCTTTAGTTTTGCTGATGGTTTCACTTTCAAGCACCCAGAGCTTCTATGTTTGAAATGCTGATACTGCAAGGGATTTTTTAAAATGTAAAAATAGCTGCTGCCACTGTAAATTGAAAGAGAAAAAGCTCCTGAACCTCAAAACATTTTGATCTACTTCAAAGATATGAGTACTCATTTTTACTAAGTCAAAATTTGGAAATACAAATTAAACCGTGACTTCTGATCAAGGCAAATTGTAAAGCCAACAGCTTGAAGCTGAAGGAGAGAGACTGCTTAGCCTAGATTTATCTTTTATCATTGTAACATTGTAAATCTTTTCTTTCCCTAACTTTTCCAAAGTTTTGATTCAAAAACCTTTCCATAAGCTAAGTTATATGTAGTCTGCAAGAAATCAAACAAGCTGAATAAGAAAAAAGATTATGAATCATTTATTCACCTAAATCCCTTAAACTGACATGATATTTGGAATGTGTTCAAATGCAGACAAAAAACCTACCACACTGATAGCCCTCAAGAAGGGAGTGCAGGTTCAAGCTCATTCTGGTAATCTTTTCTCCTCCTTTTACCAATGTTAATTCCACACAATGAAAACCATGCTGATACTTCGGAGCAGCCCTCCATCCTCCTATGCCTTATTCAGCCTATTAAAATGGCCAAAAATAACCTTCTCCAGAACAGTTTTCTATAAGAGAAAACTAACCTGCAATATATTCACGGAGCAGACAAATCCTTAGATTTTGAAGAGTCTAGAATGATTGGAATGTATTTCGTTTTAGAACAACATAACAGACATATTTACAGGCCTCTATGATAGAGAACCTGAATTTCAAGTGAGACTTTTGCATAATTTTGGATGTCACTCCATTATCAAGTGAAAAACTTAAAAGTATTAAGGCTGAATCAGGGCCATAAGGAATGCAAAAATTATAAATTATATAAAACCAGGAACATGCTGAAGCACATCCAGGCCCTGGAGGCAGTATCTATCCCTGACACAGACTGTATCCACTGCACAGGTTGGTAAAGAGTTGGCCACATTTTGTGAGCACCATAAAATTTATGACAAACACATCAGCCTCTGGAGCTGAAGGACTGGATTACAGTTTGGACCAATCATTTATGTAGCACTTTCCTCCGTCTTGTCTTTCTCCCTGTCACAACAGGAAATAAAGCATTGCAAAGACATTTTAGGCCAAATATATTCAAATTTCTTATTGCATATCACACAGAAAGACAGGAGGCCCCAGTGGAGGACCCAGTGCTTAACAGTCATTCTTTGCTGCCTTTTTCTCTCTGTATAAGACTGCTGTATTTGCTCTGAAATCTTTATGTCCAAGGATAGTAACTGGCACTCTATTCCCTTGACATATTGATCTTAGGACCAAAGCATGCTGTAAAATGAGATGATCATAATGGGATTTAAAGTTATTACAGGCAAAGCTGTGGTAACATATAGTAAGTTCCTGGCAGTTTCATTTACCAGTGAAAAATCACACAGCTACAGTAGATACACTGTTAAAAAAATGGAAAAGATCTTCAAGGCCTGGCACCTATATTTTGCAGTTAGCTTTACAAAATTATTTTAAGTGAACTTTTATGGGAGGGGGGAAGAAATAACAGGATATTCTATTAATGGAACAGGAGCTTCACCACCGGCATAGTGAATTAAAAAAATATAATAAATGTCACTAAAAATAAAAGGGCCTTACTCTCCTTTATACTATTGCTATTTTAGATGACACTGGCAATATAAGACAACCTCCTCCCCCTGCTCAGAAATAAAATGAGTATAAATAATGCTCCCTTTAAACCACTACTATTGTAAGATGAGCTTAGTATAAATGAAAACTGGACCCAAATAATATTTTACTGATTTAGGGGAAATTTTTCTTCTCCTCCTTCCAAGGAAGCAGAGCATATCAAAATGCAACGGAGCATTAACCTATACATCAGCAACACGCAGGGAAAGCTATCGGGGCAGTGCAGCAGATGGGCTACGTAAGAGCAGGGAGATTTCGGTCCGGCCTCGTGGCCGTGGCCAGGGAAAGACGGCGCCAGGGCCGCAGCCGAGCGGCGTCGCAGCCCCACGGCCTCGCCGAGACACACGCGGATTCGACTCTCTTCTTCCCTCACCAAAGCCCCTTTCTCACGAGGGCTCCACATCTGCTCCAGATTCTGCTCCACATCTAAGCTCGTTGAAATGACGTGCTAAACCATGCTGTACACATGGTACACCATGCTGTACACTCTTGGTAACGCATGTTGTCATATTTTTCCACTTCTGTAGCTTGACATTGGTAAGTGCTTTACTCAGACACTTACAAATTAAATATTATACCTTCTCTTCCAATAGTATACAAAGCAGGCCCTTCTCCAACAGCTCAATATTGGGAAGCCACCAAACACAATGATACCCTGTCAGCACTTCTGCAGATAGCCACAGGAAGGACCCTCCATCCAAAGTGATGGAATAAACTTGGATCCACCCAGCCCTTTCAATCACCCCATAGTTATCTTCTATTTTCAAACCCAGGAAGACCTTCAAAGTCTGAGAGAGCATCTATGTCTCAAAAATGCAACACAGAGAGGTCTCCAGAAGAAAGAGAAAGGAGCCCAAAGAGCACGACCACAAGGTCATCTTGCCCCTCAAGGAATGTCTAGGTGCACCACAGGCCCGTTCTTCTTCCAGGGCTACGCAAGTGCTCATATGTTCTAGCTATGACTAGTCTTGCCTTAAACTTTAATTCTGGGATTGCTCAGGATTGCAGTCACAACAAAGATTCACAACTTTGTCATATGCATCCCAAGAGCTGCCTTAATAGACCTGTCTGTGAATTTTGAGGGTTATGGTCTGGGTTAGCAGACAAAAACCTGCATCATGACTAAAACTCAACAGCGGCCTCGCCAGCAGGCTTAGCAGAGTGGTCAAGATGACAGAAATAAATTTTTCCTCTCATGCAAAGAGATAGAAACTGTATATCAGAGTTGACACACACAGGCAAAATCCAGTCCTTCAGCTTGCGTTGCTTGAGGAATGCCTATTTTCTGGCTAAATGGAGTTTAGTTCCCATTATTATCACTACATTTTTCATCGGCACATAGCACCCAAATCCAAGTCTAGGGAAATCAGCCAGAGGCTCACAGATCAATGACACAGCTCAGATAAGAGTTAACAACAAACAGATAGACATAGAAAACAAAAATCTGCTGGTACTTTTAACTAAATATTACAGGCACAACAAAGAATAATATCTCTGTTCTCCATTCATTTTTAACCAGATATTTCAGGGCAAATTCAAGAATACCCCATCTGGTCATTCCAAATGAACCTTCCCTCACTTTTGAAGCTACCAAAAAGAGAAGTATTATGATAACCAGAAGCCACACTCTATATTGAAGCACAGTGAAGCACACTATTTTTGCACATTTAATAGTTGAGCCAGTTGCTTATTAATTATTACTAGTGCATCGCTCCTGGATAGGTAATTTCACCTTCCCAAATATGGATTCTGCTCCATATTATAAAGCTGAAGTCTGAGGCATACAACCTATTTGCTCACATGATATCCAGCTTCTGCCTTCTTGTATCATCAGTGACTCGCTGTTTCTCTTTGCAGGTTTCTAAGTGACATTCCCCCTTTCACTTCAGAAATATACATGTGCTTCCAGGAACACTACTTATTCCTATCTAATACATCATAAACTATCATTCCCACGCATACTTCAGGCTTATTGTTGAATTCTTATTCCATCTTTCTTCTGATTCAGCATCTGCTTTGGATATTTTCTCTCAGTTTAGTATCCTCAGTAATTCTTTATTTGTCTTTGGCAAGACTTCTTGGCAAACAGGCCTTTCCACATCTTTTTCTCCAATTATTTCATTTATTCTATGTCTTCATTTTTAAAAAGAGTTCAGCATCTCAGCTGTTTTCATCTGGAATAATCCACCACACTTCTCATTTGCATGTAAAGTGCAGTCAATGCAAATTGATCAAAACCAAATTAACAGCAATTGGTTCCAATATTTTCCCTGTTTACACATTAACTTGCTACCTTTAACATATAGATGTATTGAATTCAGCTTAGCAACCGGAGCATGAATGCTGTGGCCTTTAAAGAGAAACTTATCTGTAATTAAAATCATGCACAAGTTTTAGTGGGAATCTGTTTACTACCTAGAAAGAAAGCTGATTTTAAAAATGAATAGAATTCAGCCTAGTAGTTCATGCATTTATTTTCTGAATTAAATCTGCTAAAATTATGGGAAGTTAGCTTTATTGGGCTTCAGATCATACAAAGGCTAGGGGTTCTGGGTAGGTTTGTGGGGAAAAAATCAAAAGACAGCCTCCTTTCCCCACAACACTACTGATTTTTTTTTATTTATTTAATGCCACAGCAAATTGATCAAAAGTTACCACAGTTATAATGATTATGTGCACTTTTTGGAAAAAAAAAACAAATAGTAAATATGCACTGAAACTACAGGAATGTAGTATAAATCATTTGGCACAGTGTTCAGATGACAAGTAATAAGGGCTTCAGAATAAAAACCAAAGCACATACACAGGGCTTGCTATAAGGAAATGATTTATACTATAGTGTATATTGAATTGCTTATTATAATTTAGAATGGTAATTGCTATGGCCTCAATATACTGTTTAATTGCCAGAGTACACTGATAAATACTACACAAGACACCGCAGTAACCGCTGCGGTTATATAACAGCATTTGCATAATCTGCACCGTAGTTTATTCTTACAGTAGATAATGTGGTAGACACAGGAATCAAATTGTTTCTCACCATATTGATTGCAATTAAGAACACAAATACGAAAACAAAGATAAGGCTTTTTTTCAAGGGATATATCACAGGACAGTCACAAAATTAAAGTTTGAGGCATTACTGTGCTGTTGTTTCTAGGAAAATAATTATTGAAACAGAGGTGCTGAGATTTTGTAACACAACTGTAGGACAGAGATGCAGATTTTAATTTTTTTTGCATTAAGTTTGCATTTTCTGGGCCAGATTGTTCTCACAAACACCGTCCGTTGGTAATTAAATCAACCTAATTGGCCTGAATGCAACAAAGAGCAGGGTTTGAACCCCAGCTATGAATTCATTGCCACAGTTGGCCAACACACACCCTTCCCAGGACTGCACGAGGCTTCACCGTCTGCTCTGGATGGGAACTGGCCACTGCCAGTGGGACAGAGCACAGGGTTAATGCAGGCATCTGCTCCCGAGGGAGGCCAGGAGCGCTGTGCTCTACAGTGCTGGTCTACGGGATGATGAAATGGTACTAAATGTAATTCCAAACACACATAATCCAGCACGAGATGGTGTCTGCCATGCTACCCAGCATACTACCCATACTACAAGCAGAATCAAGCTTGGCTGCTTCCCTTTCTCCTCTTCTCACTCCCATTAAATGTAATTAAATGAGGAGAAGAAAAGGGAAAAAAGGCAGATGAAAATAGATGAAAAACATTAGGAAATAGTCTGCAGCTCCATAGATCTTTCTTCAGCAGATCCACAGGGATCCAGCAATGATCCCTCTGGGAAACTAAGCCTCTTCCAGCTGCCCTTGGCCACAGGTTCCACTGATTAAATTTGGGCACCAAGAACTGCTTGTTTGCATCTGGGCATGCATGACCAGAACCAGAAGGACGCAGCACAAAGAAGCCTTCATTGGAAATTTTGCCATGGTAGAGGGTCAGCTTAAGAATTTTAGCAGAGAGATCCCCATTGCACTTTGCTGCTACGGAAGCTCATAAGGCGTTGAGCTCATTTCCAAGAGTTAGGCCCAAATCGCAGTGGGCTGTAGAGATCAAGGTCCAGCTTTTAATTTGCCTTTGGAATCAAACACGTGGAGCAAGATAACGGCTGCAGGATATCATCCTGTTAGGAAAAGCATCATTAAGAATCTAAGATGCCATTTTCTATATTTCTTGTTTCTTTGCCTAGAAGACACAGTGAAAAACTGAGAAAGGGCTTGTGGTTGGCCTGACTCATAAATATTTTGAAGAACAAATAAAAATCATAGATCACAGGTATCAGCTATGGTAAAAATGATTAAGTCGATGGCATATTTTGATGATTTATTTGTATTTTCATCAGTGAAAGTAAGGAGCGTGGTTTATTTTGATTTGGGGTGTGTTGCTGTTTAATCTGACAAATTCACAGAGACTTCGTTAATCTGTAAAATTATCATCTCACAGGTGGTAGAAAATTAGCTGAAATTTTCTCCGGAAATTTATCAATTCATTATTCTTTCACTAAAAAAAAATGAAAAGAGAAAAACAATCAAATCATATGGGTGACTAATCAGACAACTTGTATAATGAATAGTCAACGTGGGGAAAATATGCGTAAAACCATTCGGCAAATATTTGTGAACAACTACTACCAACTGGTTTGCTTAATCAAAAAATCTGAGTTGACAATATGGGAGAAAAATAATTAGCTCAACTCTACAGCTAAGAAAAGGGACTTCAAAAAGCTGCTAGGACAACTTGGTGTGAGAGAAACTCCTGCTTCACCCCGCAGATTTCTGTAGTTTCAAGAAGCAACTGATGGCAGGGGACATTGATGTACGATAAATGTAGCATGCAATCACTCTGATTGTTTGCGATCGTGACATTTTACAAACACTGCTTCTCTGTCATTTTCTAAAGTATTGTTTTGGAGGGTTGTGACAGAGGGAAAAGGAATAAGAAAAAGAACAAAACAAGGAGAAATGTCACCCCGTCTCCCTAGACAAGCCAGATTGAAAAATTGAAGAGAAACCCCGTTGGATGAGATAGATCGTAGTGCAGACTCTGTACCAGCAAAATCAGAATTAGATTTTGAGATTATTGAAGTAATCAAAACCACAGATTATTTTCACAGGAGTTTACAGTATACTATCTATATACTATATTGAGTGTGGCAATGCTGGCTTGCAGTTAGAGCAAAGAGCTTTCTGGATTTTTTTTATCTGATGCTGCTACTGACGTACTGCATGACCTTGAGGTTCAGACCCCACTTGTGAAATGGGGATAATAACTTATTTTGCAGCTAGTTAGATGAAATCTCTGAGAGCTGTCTTTAAAAGCCTGTAGCCAATAGTTAATGCTGTTTACACTTCATTTCTTAATATTTTGTAGCTGGGATTAACTAAGCTTTAAACTTAAACAAGAAAAAAGAAGATTCCCCAGCACTGACAACAACCTCACCCTGAAGAATACTGTGTTTAAGGATAGGTGAATGGATGAGAGACTTTTCATTCTCCCATTTGATCCTTCAACCACAGAAGCAAGGCCAAGCCTTGGATTTCTCCACTCACCATCGACAGATGTTCAGGCAGTTCCTAAGTGTTCCTCTTTCTTCATAACTAACAATAACTTGACTCTTTCAACCTCTTCCCTTTTTCTTGTCCACTTCATGCTAAGTCCAGCTGTTCGAAGTTGTTTGGCCTTTCCCTCTCCTTCCACTCATATCATACCCAACTGCAACTTTATTGTTATCGTTGTTGTTAATGTTATACTATTTATCTTCTTCTGCCAAATGACCTAGAGCATCATTACAATATCTGCCTTTGGTTTTCCTCATCCAACAGCCTAAGCATCTCTTGCTAAGTATGAACTTCTCCTCCAAAAACATGCTTTCCCCTCAATCCTAATATTATGCCAATGGAAATATATGGAAATATATGGAAAAATATGAAGCGGAACATGGTTCCACTCTATTTGCCATCAAATTTTCCATCAAATCTTCCTTCAAAAGGGAGTTCTCCTACAATGCCTATCAAGCCCTGCCCAGTACGCATACAGGTAACAAGGCTAAACTATACACTTTTCAGCTGAAATTTTCCTTTTTTTTTTCTGTTTCTTAAATAAAATAATAATAAGAAAAGCCCACACTTAATATCTAGAACTAACATGGCAAGCTAGCTTTTTTTTTTCATCTCAACCACTTCATTCTATTTGTAACTTGCAAACCCTCAGGACAGAGACAGTTTCTTGTTCTTCTTGTTTGTGTTTATAATACACTTGACAGCTTGAGCCCCATTTAACACTCTACAAGTCATCACAGTCATCACAGTCATCATCTAAAAGTCATCACAGTCTGCATATTTACCACCAAAAACAAACCAAAATTAAAAATCTGAGGAACTTTTAATTTTCAGTGCTCTGAAGAAAACAAAAGAGGGGGCATATGAAAATAGTAGAGTGTAAACTTCATTAGAGTAACATCAAAGAAGAAAGAGATCCCTTACCTTCCTGTACATCTACGCAACTATAGCAGTATGTGTCTGCAGGAAACATTAGCAATAATACAACAAGGTTTCACAAAAAGTGAGCCAGGAATAAGTAATGCAGAAAATTTTCACCAATATAACAAAATTTCCCTTTTTCTTCAAAAGGCCCTAGCACAGATGCTCTTATACTGACAAGGAAGTACAAGATTATTCTGCCCTGGGGCCTGTCATAAACTTGATCAGCAAAAACACGCATGAATAGAGCAGCAAAAATCTCGTAGATTTGTCCTAAGAAGGAGTGACAGAGATTATCTCTGGGAAAAGCTGGGCAAGATGGTTCCCATTGCCATAATGGAGGGTCAAAACCGCAGACCAACGCTCAGTCAGTGACTCATTCTCATGTTATAACACAGAACAAGAGACATTTTTAAAACCTTTAAAAACTGTCATTTCCTAGTGGTAGTAGATTCTTCTTGTGTTACTGAAATACAGACTATATCAGGACAGGAGTCAAAAAAAAAAAGTCTCTTCAGCTGAAACTTCAGTATATTTTTCATTTTTAGACAGTTTTTTTTTTTATCACTGTGAACCATTGTGTTGTGTAAATGAGCTTATACGGTTTTTAAATGCCTAGAGAGTTCTTTGTTTAATTAGGAGGAACGAAATTTTGTAAAAACTATTTCTAGAGCTTGTTTGTGGGAAATCTTTTTTATTGGTCTTTGAATAGAGTTATTCAAATAACATACTCAGGCATCAACAATAGCTCATAGTGACCTTGAGTTCACTGTGCAGAAATAAATGTAATGTCAAGCCTTATTCTTTTGCATGTTAATCACCATGATAATTCCACATAGTTAAAGGGGGAAGGCAAGTAGAATGTAAAGTTAAGCTACATCTCTGTGGTTCCTCAGCCAGTACCCAAAGGTGAACAGCCCTGGAAAGGTAATATGAGAAGTCACAGACTATTTTGAACTTCAAAACAACCATCACTAGCTCCAATACAAGATCCGAGCAACAACCAGAGCTGGTTCCATTTTCACATTCACCACTTTGGCAAAGGCAAGGAGTTGGCTCCTGTGCCCATGCTCTCTGATGGGAATCCGAAGGAAAGTCCTTGCCTGCCCGGAGCAGTGCCCAGGGCTGTTGGTGAGCGCAGAACGTGGCTCCCCACGGCCTGCTGCCCTTCACTTCCCAACTGCTCGTGCAACTCCACGCTGCCTTCTGAAGAACCAGAATAAATACCACAAAAGCTCTTATGTTTTGCCTCTCCGCCAGGTACCCCATTGTATAACCACGGTTTTAGTCATGTTGTGGAGAACACTGATCTAGAAGTGGTTTTGTATTGTCCAGAATACTTAATTCAGAAAGCAACTTGTAAGTCACCATGGAACATTTCATCCCACTGGATAGTAGATGACACCACGTGATTTACCTGACTTACATGCAGCATCAATAGCAAGCAGTGAATAAATAGTATCTAAATAACGTAACTGCAGCCTAGAGATAGTGGATGACCTAACAACTTGTGCTTTGACTGCATGAAGATGTTTGCCTCTTCATTGCATAGTTCATTGAATAAAAACATTCAAAATCCATACATTTTAGTGCTGCAAACACAAAGTATATAATGTGTGCAGTTTTCCCAAGGTCATACACAGTCTGTAACAGTATGAGGAATTAAAGTCACGCTGCCTCCATTCAAGACAAGTTCCATAACAACTGAACTAGCCTCCCTCAGTAAAAGGAATATACAACAGCAGCCCTTATTTCCAGATAATACAGAGTGTCACTCTCAGATACATGAGAATATTTACACTTGAGGGGAAAAAAAAAGTTCTTTTATTTTAACCTTTATTTTGATCTTGAAGCTTCAGTCCAACATTCTCAGTCTCCAAAATGAAAGCAGTAAATTGACATGTCATAGAGCTTATAAAATGAGGAGTGTTATCAAACTCGGGCTGTGCAACTAGACCTCGTTCAGTACACAAGTACAATTCATATTGTTCTCACCTATTACCAAAGCTTGAATACGTAAAATATGAACCATTCCACAATCTGCATGCTCATTTATATTACCTTTATGTGAAACTTAGGGAATAAAAAATGTTCCATTTCCCCTTCAAGTGCAGTATTCCGTGTTACACAATCCTGCTAGCTATCTTAGCTAGACTAAGCTTTGTGGCACTTTTACAAAGGAAAGGTGGACACTTATCCTTCATATATTTGACTTTAAAAGGGAGGCTAAAACTTCCAGGAAGAAATGTGATTACATTTTCTTAAGTTTATGGCAGTTCTTGGTCTCAAATATCATGTGAATGTAAAGTGGTTCTGAGTCATCATTTGTGAGTTTTCTAGTTGGTATTGGAGAGGTTGTGGTTCCAAATAAAAGAGACATAAAGTAGAAGCATTTTGCAGGGTTTCATGACAAATTTGGATAAAAAGAGAAGGCATTGACTGAGTTTTGCTCCAGATTTCCCAAACTGCGGATTGAAAGCAAAACTTGACCCTCAGACAAAAGACAACTGTTGTCCGGCATGAAATTCCTGTAGAGCAAAGCTATTGAGACTTCGTTTTTAAAATGTCATTGGAAAACTCTCTCTTTAATTGGCTTTTTGTGCAACTGCTGCTGAAAGAATCAATCCTTATACCTGCATTGAGCTCACATCTAATTCTCCCACTTCTCAAATCCCTTCTTCTATATGGTTTCCCAAATTGCCTTCTCATTCTCATCCTCCTCAATGGAACTGTTGCCTTCCCCATCACCTAGTGCTCTTCTGGCATCCCCTTTCCTCACTGCTCACAGCTCACACACTCCCTCCTTCACTACAGGTGCCTCTTCTCCCTTTCCTAACAGATCTTCTTCCCACTTCTGCATTTCCCCTTTCTTCCTCTCCTTTATTCCTTGTTCCCGCTCCTCAGCTCATCTTCTGTCTTTTCACTTGTGACAATTTAATTACTGGTAACTTCTAGTTCTGCCTCTCTGCCCTATTTTTACCCTCAAGGTTTTTCCAAACCCTAGTTTCTCTGTCTGCAGAACAACCATATTACTCCATCCTTCACACACAGGACTGACTCTCTCTGCAGCAGTCTCATAAATGCAAGATTTTTGTTATCCTGTCTCTCCTCAGGATTTTTGGAAGCCCTTCGGACTGAAAGCCCCAAGTCAGTCAGTCTTTCCCCATGGACCATGTCTTCTCCCATCTATATTCTTCTCTGAAATCTTGGTCTATTTCTTCAGATAAAACCCAAACTGGATACCTACAGTCCCACTGACCTTTTATCAGTACAAGACAGAGAAAAAAGGTCATGAATTTCTTTCAAGTATTTTCTTCCTTCATTCAAGGTCTTCCTTTGAGTACTCTCTCCTAAAGCCTTTCCACACTGTCAATAAATTAAAGCCTAATTCTACCAGATCAGATCTTCTGCTTGTTTTCTAACATTGTGCTGGTTTAAGCTATATATTTTGCTTAGAAAAGCAAAATTACTCCAGTATCTAACAAGTAGTACACGGAATACAACAAATTATTGCTTTACCCAAATAATCTGACGTCTTTTTTGGTATTCTGACAAATGTCAACCTAAACTTTTAAAGTAACATGAACTAGAATCTTTGGTGGATATTACTAGATGCTAAAGCAATGGCCTGATTCTTTTATTTTAAGAATTTTTTGTAAACCTTCCACTCCATTTATTCCAGAGGGAAAGAGAATTGTTTCCATAGGATTTTAAGGCTAGGTCCTGACACATGGATTTAAGCGAAGCTTTAAGCTTTAAGCAAAACTTGTCATTACTTTTAAAATCTGTAGTAAGGCTGTTCTTGCTAAGGAAAGTTTCACATAGCATATAATGCCCATATCCTTCCATAGATGAACAAGACTGTAGAAAGCAGGCTCTTACAGAGAATAAAAATGCCCAGAACCATATTTGCAAAAGAATCACTAATCCTCTAACAAAAAAAAAAGAGCACTAAATTAAATTTTGCACTTTAAATGATATTGACATTTCTGTAAGTGAGATCAATTTTTAAAGTTGGCACTAAAATGGCTCCCACTAGTTTCCCTGATTTATTGATAACAGCTTTACATACTCCCGCTTACAACAGTGAAAACAGCAATTTAATTTGATCCTCAAATCCCCCAACTTCAGTAATTTTGGTAGTATTTAGATAATAATTTATTCTGAATAGTGATCCGTCCAACACTTGATGCAATGAGGAGTGAGAATGTGCTGGGAAGCCTCTCTCAACCATTTCAAGCAGCCTTTTAAGAAGCTACCCAGCAAGGAAGATTAAACATTAGCTGATTACCGACAAGTAATTAACAATGTCAACGAAACACAGAAACTGAATTAATAATAATTATATCATCAACACGCTGATCATCTTGTAGAGAATCCCAGGGAAGAGGAGAGGTTAATTACTCACTGCTAGCAGAACAGCAGGAAGCCGACCGCAACCATGCCTCTGCATGGTGTTAACTGCCAGGCAGATAATTAATTAACATCATAATTGTAATGCAGGCAGCATGAAAATATTGAAATATTACTTCATTTCCATTCTATTACCTATGCAGCACATTCTGTAACTCGGAGCCTGGAACTGCAAAGCTTGGTTGGGACCAGACGCCTGGGTCCTGTGGCCTTGACTTGTCGTCTATCAGAGCGCTACGCCAAGGGTCAGACTGGGCAGGACAGCAAAGCACAAAGAGCCAGGAGGAATCCAGGCCTAATCAGCTTCCTCCTGGTTTGATATGAGGAATATAGCATCATTCAACAATAAGATATTATCTTGCTGTGTACTTTCTCATACCAACAAACATTAAATATCTCTACAACTTGTACCTTGAAAGCATGGATATACTTCTTAAAACATACTTCATTAAAGTTAGCTTTGTACTTTGCTTTCTCCTTCAGCTTTATTGCTCTATGTGCTGAACACAAGCCCTATCCATGCTAAAACTGATAAAAATGGATATCCTGTGTTTGTACTAGTTTTAGTACTTGGGGCTACATTTTCAAATCTTGATCATTACATCCAGGACTTCCCATGACATGGGTGAATGAGTGAAATATTTCAGTTATTGCCTGTGTGTGGAATGTGCTCCTTCACTAGTGCATTTCTGTGCAATGCAGGTCATATCTTCATTCCTTTTTTATTTTTTTGATGTAAAATGCAGGGGTTGTATGTGGAGCTGACCAAACATGAGTGAAATAGCTGAGGTTTGTCAGGCAAGCTACATTAAAGCCAGTAGAGAGCAATCCCCAAGAAGAAGGACATCCAAAGCGCAGTGGGTTGATCTTTAAAGATACTACTGCGTATCGTATGGAACACCTCGGTTAGATCAAAAGTTACATCAAAAGACATTGGTTACTGCATTAAAGGCTTTGTTAATAGCAGCGAAGAAAGGGTGGTCTGAAATGCAGCCACTAGATAATTAAAATTAGAATGCTATAGATGGCTACTAGATTGCTTATTTTATATAACGAATTGAAAGCCTAATAGGAAAACTCATAATACCAGCCCTCTTAACATTAACAATTACCATGATTAACAATGATACTCACAACTCATTTTTCATTAAAGACTATGGGCAGAGATAAGCTTGTTTATATAGACTAGCTTTTGAACCGATGAGCCATTTATCACTTAGAAAGCCACGAAAGGACAGAACAGCACCCAGCAATTAAAACTTGCAAAGTGACCTTGTGACAGTGAAAGACCCACCCTCCTCTGAAGCAACGCTAAGCAATTGTTTTTAAATCAGTTAGAAGTGGAAAGATAATTTGTCGTTTTTTAAATCATTTGTATATCCTGGCCTTGAAGGGGCTGGAGTGTATTGCTCCATGCAGAAGGGCTCTCATACAAATGCACATTTCCAACGTATGCCACAGATTGGACAGGAGAAGTTTTAAGAGATACTGGATCAAAAGATCGATGTGGAAAGGATCAATAATGCTTTATATTAAAACAGCAAATAAGGGAACAAGGTTTCGTGTAGGTGTTTTCATAGACAAAGAGCGAAGCATTTCTTCTACATGGGCTTCAGCTTAGTATTCCGATTAATCCTGCTTTTCTTGTTACTTTGGATACTCTGCCTCACTGCTGTCATCACCTGTTGCCTCTCCCCAAAGACTAAGCTGATGGAAAGGGAAAATTCTCCGCAAGACAACACAGCTGGCTCCTAACCCCAGGATACTGATATTAGTAGCACTTTTAGAATATGAAAATACCATACATAAAGAAATCAAAAGTATTACAGTTCAGGTATGTGCAACAGTACCGCAGGGATAATTTGAGGGTTTTAAGATGGAGTCAAAATAATATCTGTATTAAAAGATCAGGAAAATAGCACTGAATTGAAAGGAAGTAATCTCTCTAAAGATGGAACAAATTAGTCAGTCAGGCATGCCGGGTATTGCCTAAAAATTAGTCATTTCAGTCATGTGATGCTAGATCTGCTCACAAGGAGAGGAATATAATTTTAAAAGAGACTAATGAATAGCACAAAATGATTGCAAGATACCTGTGCTGGCAATAATTCAATCAGCCATTAAGGAAGCAAATAAACATTTAAGATCAGAATGCTTTCAGTCTAGTCCTACCATTACAGTCTTAAGAAAACAAAAGAAAAAAAAAATAGAAGCAACTTGGCAAAACGACTGGTTTGAAAGATATTATATTTATGTGTGCTGCCTGGCTTTAATTCACATTCAGAAGCTACGCTGGATTTTTATTAATCAAATTAATTTACTATTCAATTAAAAAGCAAAAATGAATGTGAAAGCTCTATTATACCAGCTACATCAGAAGCAGACACACACACACTTTTCTTTTCTCAATTTAAAAAACAATGAACTATCTGCCCACAGGTAACACATCTCAAGAACTGTGTTTACTCTGGAAAGAAATTAGATGCTGTAAGTTTGTTTAGTAGAAGAATGAGAATCAGAGTGCAGCCTTCAAGAATGAAGATAATAGGATGTGCCTTCTTCATGCTTCTCCATTCTCCTGGTATTAATTGATTCAGGGTGATGTGCTTCTGGGCAGTGAACACAGGCTAACTAAACATAATTAATGTATCCTATGATTATTTCCCCTTGACTCCTCCCATCATTATGCACTTTTCACCTGCTGATAATAATGCCTACAACTGATTTACAAGGCATGCATCCTTCCGTCCCTTTTGCAAACCTCTTTCAAATTCTGGGCAAGTCAGTACAGAAGAGCAGGGCAGTACAGAGCTCCCACGGGGTTATTACTAGGCGGTAGGATGGAAAATGTGTTGCCTGTGACGTGTTTGTGGAGACCAAGCTACACAGAAGGCGGTAGCAGACATCACAAGCCATCTTGTTCCACTTGGACATCACAGTTTTCCTCCTGTGATTTGCTCCCTGCTGCTGTTGCGGTTTTGCTAAAAACAGTCTCCAATGAACAATATTCCGGTAAAACAGTGCAACTACATATTATGCTGACGGGAGAGACCCATCCATCATACCCTCATTCCCACCACTAAGTGCCCCACAACGGTCACCATTTCACTGACAACTTCTGAGTAGACATCCTGCTACCTGAACCCTGGGAAGATCCCAGATTATTGCAATGCACTTGATATAAGCCTGCACATTGTTTTTCACAAAGAATATAACTAATCTGTTAAAGGATTTACTGTTCTTTCTTGTCAACTGACCAGTGTTGCATATCTAAGAACCGAACACCTAATATCTATGAAGGCACAGCAGTTTTGTGTGTGTGGAGCTTAAGGCAAAACCAGGCATTCATGCTGGCTGCCCTCCTGTCAAGCATCCTCTTTTTTCCTAAGAGAAGAGAGAATCATTCACATTGTGGGGTCTGAAGCAGAAAATGAGTCAATAACAACACTGGCCATCCTACAATGTGGCTGCTGGTCCGATCAAAACCATGGCCTTTAGGTCAAGGCTATCGCTTATAACTTTTTATATGCCTAGAGTTGGCATCTCCATCTCCATATGAGGAAGAACTTCTACACTGTGAGGGTGCCAGAGCCCTGGCACAGGCTGCCCAGAGAGGTTTTGGAGTCTCCTTCTCTGGAGATCTTCCAAACCTGCCTGGATGCCACCCTGTGCCCCTGCTCTGGGTGTCCCTGCTGGAGCAGGGGGTTGGACTGGATGATCTCTAGTGGTCCCTGCCAACCTTGACCATTGTGTGATTGTGTGTCAAGCCTTCAGTTACGCCATTTGCTTTTGCAGTGAAAATGTCAGACAGAAAAAAAAATCTTGAGGAAGTTACCAGAAAACTGATATCACCAAATGCAATGAAAAGACATCCAGAAACTAAGCTGAATAGACATTTCTGAAGGAGACAAGATGGATGAATGTCTCAGATCCAAAAAATGGCATAAAGTTCAGCATACTTAAAGTCTACATTAACATGTAGAGTCTAGACACAGCTGAAAAGTGTTTGTTTCCATAATGATCTCTTTCTCCACAACAAACAATTTCCAAAGACTATGCCTTCTAGGAGAGATCTGCAAACCTCACTAGAGTTATAAGTCATAACTAACTCGATTAAAGAAACTGGAGTGGTTTTAAGCTCCTCGTGATGAATGTGAGAGCAAAATCTGACAGATCAGACTCTTCCTATTAATAACTTTAGATGGTGAGGAAAAGAATCATTTGTCTTGAATTTGTTTCTTTGATTGAAGTTCATAAGCCTTGTTAGAGAAATCAGAGCTAAAGAAAGGTTAAATTGCATTTTAATTATGGCTAATACAAGTGGTAGTCTTGTTAAGGGAAAGTGAACATCATCTACATTTACATTATAGCAACAATATAGAGATATATGCACCTAGGTAAATGACATCCAGGTTTCTTGAAAATGAGTTGAAATTAGGAACCTGTGCTTATATAAATCCCACAGATTAAAAAGGTCAGACTGTTTTTAGGACTCAATAACTGAAAATAACTGAAAAATAACTGAATCACAGAATAATTTTGCTTGAAAGGAGCCTTTCAAGGTCACTTGGCCTTACTCCCACCTTAAAGCAGGGCTGCCTATGATGTTAGAACAGGTTGTTCATGGGTCTCATCCCAGAAAGTCTGAGAATCTCCCAAAATGGAAAGTCTACACTGAGTCTGAGAAACACATTCTAGTTTTTGACCACCATCACTGTAACCTTCCTTTTGTCTAACTGTTGCCTCTTATCCTTTCTCTGCACACCCCTGACAAGGGTCTGGCTCTCTCCTTTCTATAAGCAAAATTAAGTAGCTGCAAATAGCCCTCTCTTCTCCTGGCTGAACAAATTCAGCTTTCTCAGCCTCTCCTCATATGCTCTTATGAAGCATATGTCATCTGCTTCAAAGGATCCATTAATTTTGGGGGTGTTATAGAAGATCACACCCTCAAAACGCTGCCCAAATTAAGCTCTACACAACAAAAAAGGACTAGACAATACATGACTAAGACACAAGTGAACACAGAGGCTCAGTTTTGTACTCTTGTGTTGTGAGAGTTAGTCAGTCATTAGATAAATACCCAAACTGTTTTGGAACAAGGAACGGACCCAGAATTTGCTTCTGTGCTAGAGGTTCACTGACTAGCACAGGACCAGCCTACACATTGCACTCACTTTCTAGCCCAGTGAATTATTCATTCTTTCATGCAGAGTATAACAGTTTCTAGAAGTACAGAAAAAAAAACACAAATGTCATCCTCCCCACCTGAGCTTACTCTTCAGATCAAATCTCCTACCCCAGAGTGAATGCTTTAATCACTAAGCCACTATACAAAATGGGTGGGAATTGGTACCTCCTCCAGTTCAGCTTAAAAGAATTTTTAAGTGTTTTCCTCCTACTTCCCTTTGGAGAAGAAACTGAGCATTTAGGAGAAGGTTAGTTCAAGGTTAATTCTTTAGCAAAGGGAAAAAAAAAGGACCTAAGTACTGATGAGGGTCAAGATCAACACTCGCCTTCAATCTCTGTTTTCTGCCACCTAACCTAGGCTGCATATTTCCTTGCATGGATCTAATCGGATGGAGGTCACAGTCCACACACCTTATTTACAGTTTGTAGAGGCTTTAGCGCCGTCCCCAGAGTCTGTAACAATGGCAAGGCACATAAGCAGCCCTTTCTCGGTCTCAGATTTTATAGGACTTACCCAGCTCACACAAGTAAATTGTAGCAGAAGGAAAAAATGAAGTCAGTCTTTCCCAGTTCCAGGGCAGAGCAGTAGCCACTAGATACCTAAAGAAAGATCAGAGGCACAAATTAAGGATATACAGTTGAGGCAGATACCTTCTGGCACCTCTAGTGTCAAAGAAGTACTATTAATTTTATTTTCACATTTCTGCAGTAATTTTCCCAAGATAACTTCCTCAGAAATGTGAAAGGATAATAAAAAAGTTGGGTTTATTTTATTTTTTTTTGTTAAGAAGGAGATGAGGAGTGAAAGTGGAAAAAAATAGAAAATATAAACAGAAAGAACATCATCATCAACGACAAAAAAAGGCATGATCTGGAAACTCCATATATGCACAGATGGGCATTTACCTATCTAGATACTGTGCAGATATGAATCTGAGACAATGCATATAAAGATATTATGCACTTTATGCTTGAAAACCTAAAGCTTCTCAGGTTCATTTTCCTGCATCTCCTTATTTGTGATTTATTTCTGAAGCCTAAATTAAGTTTTTAAGTAAACAGTTGCTCTATAACAAGCTAATCTGGAAAGTATGTAACTCATTTCTCACTCTTATAGATAGGAAAAATATTCAATTAGTATTCTGTCCATGTTAATTTTTAATTTAAAGCCTTTAACCAAAGTACAATGGACTTTTGACATATAAATATTAAAAATTAAATTTCCTGAGTTCATTATCTGATAATTAGAACTAAATAACATCTTAACTGAGAGACAAACCCCACGCAAAGCAAGTCAGTTCCATTTAAGATTCCATTAGAAAAGTGTTTGAGCTAGTATGTAATGGACCATAAAATTTAATTTGGAAATGATATTACCAAAAATGATGGAATGATACCAGTCACAAAAGGACTTGTAGGCAGCCCTCATCTTTTCATTTGGCATGATGTTCTTCTATTGATTGTGTAGAATTAGAAAGGAATTACTTAATATTGCATAGAATAACATATGTAGTTTTTTTTTTCTTTTCTACAGCTCCTTAGTATTTAAAAGTCAGAATTGACCAGTGTAGCTCCATGTAATTACAAAGATTTCCTTATCTTAGCCTATTTGCTGAAGTCATCCTAAAGAAAGGCTCCCCTAATCCATTGGCTGTCTCATATCTCATTTACATTGGTGGTAATCCCCATCCTATCTCAGCATTTAGGTAATGACTTTGGGATTAAATTGCACTTCTTGCAATTCTTTACTTTCAAATCTCTACAGCACATCAGCGGGGCCTGGCTGAATAGGCCTGTCGGAGGCCTGGTAATGCAGCAGGGGAGGTAAGGCCACCGCCGCTAAAGCAAAATTAACTTTCTTCATAATAGGGTTTAAGAAAAGAAAACCTTGACTCCGCGTTGCCAAGTATTTTAGGATGTTATAAAAAGGTGCTAGGATTAAGTTATATCAAGCTTTCCAAATCAGTGTATTTAGCTAGTTTCACTGCATTTATAGCTAGGGTCTTTTTAGCAACTCATTTTCAGATTCGTATCAGTTTAAAATACCTGTAAAAGTCGAATGTATCTTAAATTTTGCCCTATGAAAAATTCTGACACTACTGCTCTGAACCACTAGAATCACATCATTAAATTTCATTTAATGTATCACTATGATCAAGTAAAAAAATCTGCTTTTAGCTATAGCCTCACACAAAAAATCAGGACTACTCACTGAAAAACGATTAATTTAGGCCCACATTCAACAAGATACCTAAGGACACTTCTAAATTTAAGAATGTGAATAATTTCACCAAAGTCAAGGAGAAGTAAAATGTACTCAAAATTAAGTATGTATTCAAATGTCTTCCTAAATTTGCATTTAAATAAGAAATTTGTCAGGGCAGAGCTATCTTTTTTTATCTTTCCCCAAAACCTACAGTTTTATATAACGCAGGCTTACACTGGTGAGAAAAATCACGCAGAAAGGCTTAAAAAAATGGCTAAATGGCTAAAAATTACATGTGTTATAATGGCAATGATATAGAAAGCATCATACATAGATGTTACATGAAGCTCCATTATAGAAATATTGTTGGTTTTGCTGAACTTCACATTCCTAAGTTCTTAAACTGATTTTTTTTTTGCATGTACTTATTTATTTACATTTAAGCTTTAAAAGTCCATCTGCTTCCAAGAGTGGAGAATACCTTGTTTTGCCAGATTAAAAGTATCCTTTCCGCTAGTTCACCAAGGTGCTGTAATGCACCACATATCACATAAGAGACTTGACATTTAGCAGGTGGAGCATGGTGGTAGAGAGGATTTGCCTTTTGCCATCACTATGAAAAGCAGCCCAAGGCAGACAAATATAAATCACCCAAGGAATGTAAATTCATAGGTGCTCCTTAGCTTGGCAGCTGCATCCTGCAGAGAATCCATCTGCACTGAAATCAGGGCCATCAGATGCGTACCCTGCCCTCTGCTAATGAACCTACCACCTGAACCAAGTGTGTTCAGGAGAAGGTCACAGAGGAGGACAGTCCACCTGGCCCCAGCAGCTACTACCATATTAGCTCTTGACTCCATCAACACTCTCGGCTCCCTATGGTGTGCCCCAGTTTGGGTGCCTGAGCGAGTCTCTGCTTTGTCTTTACTCTGCAAAACTGAGACGAGATGGATTTTCTGGGGAAATACTGCCCTCAGCTGACACCATTTACTGTGGAACCACATCTGGTACCACATCTGGTCTGTCATCCAGCAAGCAAGGAGGAAGGGATGACCTGGGTCAAATGAAAGGCAATAAGTAACAGGGATGCAGATCATTCAGTTGTCTGTGAATAGGTATTTGGTCCTACTACAAATCCTAAAAGGTGTCCAAGATATATTCATGGCATATACAGTACAGGATCTAAGGGAGATCCATACTCCTTTGAAGAAGCAGTATTAGGGAGGATATCACACGGCATCTGAAAAGACAGTATATGCCTATGCATATATGCGTGCAAACAACCGAATCACATCCCTGAGGTAGTAGAGAGGCTAAAATGCAGTTAAAGGCTTGAGACAGGGAGCAGGATAGCCATAGGTGTTGAGTAGGTAACAGTATGGTCAGGAGAGGAGCGGGATGGGAGAAACCTGGACCCGAGCCCGTAACTCTCAAGTCCCTGAAGTCCTCTGGTGCTAAAAATGCAGTAATAAAACACTCTGGGCAAGTTAGCCCCTTGGGCCCTTTTACTAGCAAATCCGCAGGACAACAGCCCAACTGCTGTGATCAGCAGCTTGTTAGCTCTGCTGGCAGCACAACACATGGTCCCACACCACAGACTGAGATATTTCCACTTTCAAAATGATTGGAAGGTTCATCACAACCCTGTAAAGGGAAATTACTATTTTTCAATTTATTGTTAAACAAATTTTAGGAATTCTTTTTAAATTATTTTGAAAGAAAGTGGCAAAATCAGACAGTTGGGTTTAGAAGAACTAGAAAGATGACTGTCCACGTAACCTGTGTTGGCCTTCTGTGTATACGTTTGAGGAAATGGCCTTTTATAATGCAAGTACATTTTTCCTCTTTCCATAGGAGCCAAGCCTTACTATACCATTCCTTTATGTCATGCTTCAGAGAATATCAGACAATTTGACAGGGAGAAAAACACTAAGTCTATTAAGTCCAAAGACACTACTACTGGCATGACAAGTCCAGAAGCCTCGGACCACTGGATGCCAACAGTATTTCCTAATGTAACAGCACCAGGTCATTGCCCTGTTTTCATTCTTCTCCTTAGACACTTGGTACTGACCACTAGGATGGGCCATTCAACTAGATGGGTTTTGGTCTGGTTCACTGTGGTCCCACATGGAACCATCACAACTCTCTTACCATCATTACATTAAGCAAAGGCCACAGGTATGCAAGATCATTAACACCGAATTAACTTTATGTTTATAGAATCTAATTCTAGAATAGAATTCTAGTCTGTGACTGACCATGCTTAGAACTAAAATATTGGAGGATTCAGCCTGTAGACTCTTGAAAACACATCCTGTAACTTGCATAAAGACCAGCTTCCCATGGTGAGAAAAAGACACTGCAAAGCTCACCTTACCAGATGCTGTAAAATCAAGTTCATAATTTTTCAAACACTGAATATTTGTGAATGATTTGAAAATATTATTACATGTGATATTAAGAAACATATGCTCAAGGCCACACCTAAGACAATATACAAAGACAACTGCAGCTTCGATCATGAGCCCTACAGACAGACAGAAAACATTAAATGCAGGATGACTGAAGTGCATTATACTAAGAGTGTTTAACCCATTTCACATCCTCCTTTTAGTCTTTTTCTTACACTTGGCTTGGTTGTATCCAACGATGAGTGATAATTGGAAGCCCTCCTCCTGCCATTCTCCAGAACGCTACAGAAATTAATTCTTGTACACTGTGCATTGCATACACCCAGGGAAGCTGACCCTATCAATTTACATACACTATAGGGGCCTGCTATCACACTGCAGCCAGCAAACAGCTTCGCTTATCTAGGAAAGACCCTCATTTGTTATTTCTTGCTGAATACACCCACTCCCATTATTTCTGTAATTCTTTGCAATAATAGACCTTACCCTAATGAAACCTGCATTATGAGAAGGTTATAGTCCTGACCCAAAGACGATTAGCTCTGTGCTCTGTTATTGCTACATATGTAATTGTATAATTGATTTTAAAATTTACTTTTGTGTCCCCAAACCATAAAGCGAGTAGTCCATTATAGGGGAGAAATAATAATTAATATATCTATTAAAGTGGGGTAGAATATTATTGCAATGTTAAGATTATGTAGGTGAGTGTACACATGGAAAGTAAAAAAATGCACAAAAGTTTAGATTCTCATTTTACTTCATTTTTGGTAACTTACACAGAGGAAGTACATTTCAATACACCACAAACTGTCCAAACACAGCTCTATGAGATGACCCTAATAGGTAGGGATCCAATGTCGTATCCAACTCCAAGTGGGAATTTTACAAGCTTCAGCCTTTCATAGTGATGCTACATGCCAGTGATGCTACAAAACATCTTAGTTTCCACATTGTTTTACTTCTATATATGCTTGACTATGCAGCTAACACAACTTGAATGATGTTCTTCTCAATCAATATACTAGAAAATTGACATTCTGTTTCAATAATTAATTCTAAATAAATAAGAACATTTACAATTATCACCGTATGTTTTTAACATACCCAAATGCATTTTGTCTTCATTTAGATCTAGTCCTTACTGTCTCATCACACTATCCACTAACAACTTCCCAGCATCTAGAAGCAATCCAAGGCACACAGATCCCAGATTGTCTTAGGTATTAAGTTGCGGACAAATTCTGCTTTCAGACCAGGCTCTGCACTGCCCTGAAGACTCCACACGTGCCCTCCAGAAGAGTCCAACATGGTCAGTTATTGCAAGAGGAGAAGGAAATCTGGAAACATGACATTATTTCCCTTGCAGGTAACTAAGCTTTAAAAATGCCAGTCATATCACTTGTACAGTAGCAGCCTCGGTTAGATCTGGGTCTCCTAAAGCTAGGGGAGGTTTTGCACAAAGATCTTGCTCAGTGATGGAAAAGAGGGGAACAGAAGAGAAAGACACATTAGCTCCATCCATCAGACTACCCTTCAGTCTCATTCGCAGCTGAGTGAAGCTGGTGAAATCCGTCTGACCAGGAAACACTAAGACATGTGGCTCTCCCAACGATGCCCAAAGCAGCACCAGGTACCAGGGCAGCTGCATCCTGTCTCAGGTGACTTTCTGACAAGACCAGTGAGCTGCTGCCAGGGAGATTATGGACTCTGAAGATGACATTTATCTCATCTGAGCTGGGAGTTATCTGTGGACACTGGGTCTGCACTATCCAGTGTGCTCCGGAGCCTGAGACCATCCCAATAAGGTTGCGTGTCCTGCACCTACATAAGAGAACTTGCATTCCATAAAATCAATGGGATTGGTGCTGCTAACTTCTCCTTCACCGGGATCTGGGTTGAGTATGTCAGATTTAGAAATTAGGGGATTTTCGCCATCTTTAGGTAAGTTAGTATTCAAACTCAGAATTACTCATCATCAGAGAACCATTTAAAATGGACATGCCTCTATTGAATTGGATTTGTGAGATAAGTTAAGGAAAAGGCAGTTGTGTAATTTGCACACAAAGTGGTTGGAATTGATCTAAACAAACCTTTAACTTTCAAACTGGTTTAAATGGGGAAAGGACCATTGGATAATTACATCATTTAACACATTGATTGTCTAAAAGTCAATTCTAATGATTTCAGAAATAGAGGGCATTGTGCTTTCCTCATTTTTAAGGAAAGATTTTTGTTCAGAGCAGAGGAGTAAATGGTGAATTTTTTAAATGAGACAATATGGCAAACCTGAAGAAAACAAAAGCTTCATTATGCGAAACAAGGCTTATTTCACAAAAGCAAAAAAAAATCAATGGGACACAATTAAACTGGGCGCATCTCCCCTTACAGTACAACAAAGTAAAAGAAACTTAAGCAACCTGAGTGTATTCAGAATACATAATTAAAGAGGTTGTTATATCAGCCTGACTACATACACATTCGCACCATTATATTTGATCATTCCCATTTGATCAAATATTAAAAATGAACCACTAAAAGCACTGAGATTAATTTCTCTCTTTTTTTTTCTTCTAATTACTTATATAATACTGTAGTTTTCTACCAACAGGACTACAATATGTGTGAAGGTGTCAGAAGAATATTTTGCATTTCTGTAGGACTTCACATTTGGTGGGAAAATGGTCTCCCTTCTATTCACATGAGTAGCCAAGTGGGATTCTTTGCATATACAATGGAAAACTGAATTTTAGCCCTACATCTCAAAACACTTAGAGCCTACTATAATAAAAGTTACATTCATTTAACTTAAGGAAGGTTCTTAAATCAATTTAGTCACACCACTGCAAATCCACGTGGACAATCTTAAATCAATTTCAACTTGACTTATACCAATTTGGCTTAATTCAGTAAGAAATCAATTTAAGCTGAAGCAATATATGCAAGGTTTACATTTATGTAAGAATGTGCACAAAGGCATTTGCAATAGTTTAAGCAAATTGCCTTGAAAAGTATCTTCAGAACGGCCTATGTACAGAGTACTTCCCCAATAGAAAAACCATTGGCAGTTCTGCACTTCTGCACTAGTTCTGCACTAGTTTTAGGGATAGCAGACAAATTTTACTTTTTATTAGCATAATAATTTCATTCTCATTAACAAATAATTGCTCAAATTAGCTTGCCTGTGTAATGGTTTCTGTAGGCTTGATTAGGTCTGCCCAGGCTTTGTGCTTCACCCTTTGGTTGGCACAGCCATGTGCTCATAGAGGACCACAAACTGCAGTGAAAATGTTACAGGGGAACATTTTTGCTGCTGGAGCTCAGACACTCAAGTCAAGTCATTGAGAGGACCTTTGCAAAACATTTCCTGTTCTGCGTGGAATGTTTTTGGCAAAAATCACCTTGGAATCATAATCTTAAGACCTGCAAGATATCTCACAGCAGGACTTTGGCACTGCTAAACACTTCTCTTGCTGAGCACTCTCTAAGCAACCCCAAAGCCATTTCCAGGGGCTGAGTGGCAACAACTTGCAGTGTCTCTGGGGCTCCTCAGTTGCTAACCAGGTGTCCAAGGGTCTGACCTCATCCTCACCTCATCCATCTACAAACACTGCTCTGCTCACCCATGCTAGCAGTGCACACGGAGGACGCTTACCCCATTCTATCAAACTGAAGATATTTACCCATCCCTTCCCTAGCTGATTTCCACCCCAACTTGGAGAACTGAAGCAATATCGCAGGGAAGTTGCTCTGATGCTCCAGCCATTCGCTCACAATTCAGATATGTCCATAAGAAACAGGTTTGCAAAAGTGACAGCATTATCTGGGTGCTAATGGATTCTGTCTCATGGATACGGTCAATGAAACAAGCAAATAGCAGGGAAAAGGGGTAAACTGTTAAGCAGCACAGGGCAAGAAGCAAATGCTAGTGAAAAGGTATTACCCTTTTCATCTCAAATAACAAATGGAGACTGCAGAAATTCTACATTCTTCATCTTATCAACATGGAAAAACAGAGACAGCCACAGCTATTACACACAGTATTATATGAAGGCAAGAAGACATATACTTGTTCTGAAATTCATCAGATAACTTCAGTAAATCACATGTCAAAATATTTTTAAAAAGTGAGGTTTCTGGGAACTGCTTCTTTTGCTTATGTTAAGCCCCATAAAACAAAATATATGAAATAAACTCAGATGCTTAATCATGGAGACAAAACTGCGGGAGATTATTCTGTATAAAAAATATGGTTGCAACCTGCAAATGCATTTTTAGAAGTGATTTTATTACAAAGCGTCCCATCAAGCAATCTCATGAAAATTATGGCTAAGCACGCACATTGCTCAGAGACCAAAATGGCTAGAGAGAGTTTGAAAAGCTAGGCAATTTAGCAAGAAGTGAATGGTTTTGACACCAAAAAGCTGTGATGAATCTGTTCCCCTCACTGTTTAGCCAGCAGTTACCACAGCACCTGTGTGGTGGGCTGCTGCCTCGGGCTGTCAGGAGACCCTTACCCTGGGTTGAAGGCCAAACCCTCAGTCTTTCTTTGATAGCAAAGGCCAACCGTGCTGGCTTGATGGTCTCCAAGTATCTTCTTGACCTGTCGAGGAGTGTGAATAGCCATATTTGTCCTGAGCATTTCCAGGCCCATGGAGATGTTGATTTACAAACTTATTATTTACAAAATAATCTTAAGCAGTAGGACATAATCAAAAAGAAAGAGAAGGACAAGAAAAAGGAAAAGAAACACCTCTCAGAGGAGAATTTGGTCCCAAATTTATTTATATGTGAAGTCAAGTCTGTCTTGGTTTCTCTTTAAACTCTGCAATAAAGACTCCTCCTAATCTACCCACCCCTGACTGTAACCAAAACATTCAGATGTGCTCAGCACCCAGGATCTAAAACACAGACTGGATTCCCCAGCATTGCAGGATGACAAAATCCTGGAGAACCTGCAAAATCAGGATCCAGGGTAGAAAAAAATCAAATTCATGAAGATGCACAGAAAACAATGCAACCTAGCAAGATTCAAACAGGTAAAATTCAGAGGCGGGAACAGAAAGGATAAACAGAATACCAAAACCAGACATTAAGAACAATTACATTCTACATTCATTTTAGCGTCTGAAAACTAAGACTCTTTTTGGACTCCAATTATATTCACTCATTGACCAAAACCAGTAAATGAAAATACTAAAAAGCAGAAAAAAATGGATGTTCAGAGCAGTGCACCTCAACAGTCTTCATCCTCACATGCAGCACTGGTGAATGAAATACCCATCTGGGGAGTGGGTCTTGCCTGCTGTGCCAGTCCCCAGAGATTTATTCCTCACCACGACAGGGATCACCAGAGAGACGAAGGAAGGCTGCGGGACCCTCAAATTGTTCTGCAGAACCTCCAGCAGCCCACCCAGTGGTCCCCAACCTCCTGGAGGGAACCAGGGACCACTGCAGGAGCTATTTCTTGCACTGCAGCCCCATCGCATCCAGCGTTTCACTGAAGTCACTCTGAGGACAACACCGCTGTTCACTGCACTACGTGCCACGGCCTTGCTGCCCCTCTACTACTCACTCATTCCCACCTGGGGAAATATCCCTTCCCCTGACAGCCAAGAAATAAATACAAAGAACAAGTTGGTTTACACTGGTCCAAACTGGAGTCTATTTTCCCCCCAAAACAATTTGCTCTAAACAGGGTCTGGTATGTCAGTGTGCCAAAAGTGACACCTTGAAACAAAATGGTATCTACGTCTTCCCGCACAAGAGAAGAGCTTCATTATAAGCTAACTCTATCTATGCAGCCACTCAGGGTCTGTATCAGTGCCAGTACACGGAGGCAAATTCGATTATTTTTTGTTGCATGGACTGAAGGAAATCAAACTGCGGAAATGTATTGCTGCTATCAGGAAAATACATATTAAGAGCAACCGCCAGCAGTTAACAAATAGACAGACTCTCTCTAAATAATGTCTCTCAGTGGTTTGTTTTGAAGGTAATCCGAAAGCCTGTTTGCATTCTCTGAGAAAGCTCTTAAGCTACCGGTTGATGTTGCACTTGCAAAATTAAACCAACTGCTGATAAGGAAGAGCAGCAAGGACCTCTTGCCGTTCAGCCACTATTTGTTGCTCCATGGGCTGAAAAAAGCCGTTCATCACTTTAGGCCCTCAAAAACCTTCTGATTCTTGTGACATCTAGGGGGATTTGGGGCACGCGTGGAAGAGAAATGGAGATGACTGGGAAACCTCCCTGGCAGGAGACAGCAGGCTTGAGCTTGGCTGCCTCCAAGGCTGGCCAGCGGCCGAGCCAAGGTTTGTATCACTGCCATTAACATTAAATATTCCAAGGCACATTAGATGCTTTACTACATTTTTGCAACACCCTAAATGCTCAGAAGTACAACATTTATTAGGTAGAGAAAAAAAAAAGCACAAAAGGTATCTGAACTGTTCTTTCCCCTGGGCTAACACCTTGCTGTGGCCATCCAAAGCAGTCCAGGCCCAACAAACCCGTTAATTATCTCTCCCAGTCACCGCTGGTTGTGCAGCCCCACAGCACCCGCCGAGCACAACACACCTGAGCAGTCACAGCAGGGTTAAAAAAGGCCACAGCTCCAGTCCTCCGGGTCCCTGCCCTGCACTGCCCTGCTCGGAGGCATCCGCCTGCCTCGCCTTGGGTGGCGCTTGCTGCATTTCCATACACAGTAATAGAAATATTTCTTACAAAGGGATTTGATGATGAGTGCAATTAAATGGTCTCCAAGGCAGATGCACTCAAAGCTCGGCGTCATTGCAGAAACAGAAGCTATGGAAAACCTTTACACAGCGTTCCTGCTTGCAACCTGCCTTCCCGTTATTTTTGTTCTCCGTCCCTCGGAAAGCAATTGTGCCGTGCAGAGGTGAATCCCCCGCCCGCGCCCTCCCCCAGGGCTCGCATATACTTGGCGCTGCTTGGAAAACCGACTATCAGGGTGTTCACTTCTACCAGGCCATTAATTGATAACACTTAATTAATCTGCCGTGTGAGAGATCAAATGAAGATTGTGTCCCACAACCAGCAACATATATTGACTTTGTTATTCCAATTATGTGCCTGACCAGAAGAGCCCTTTGGTATAAGACTTAACCTTTGAATCACCCTCAGCTCCGAACTAGATCAGCTGCTAGGGATCTGACCTGAAAAAGACCTTGACACTGGCGGAGCACTAGATGTGCTCTAAAATGTTCCACCTTGTGCTTGTCATAGCCCGCGTTCCTGTTGTCATTTGCAATTACATCTGCATCCTAGCCATGGTTCTCCGGTAAAAAGCTGATAATTAAGCAGTAAGCTCACATTCTAATTCACTCTTCTACGTTTGTATACATTTTTATTTTTGCTTTGCTTTATTTTCCTTTTTTTTAACAAAAAAAAAGATTGCTTGGAACAGAGCAATTAGTTTCCACAGCAATCGGGTAAGTGCAGCAGACAAAGAGAGCAAATTGCCTTTAGCAGACAATTTATAAATCAGCTGTAGATTTCCAAGTCAGTTCTTATTTTTGTTTCCCTGAGTTATCTTCCACTAAATTGATGGGTAACATCATCAGAGGGAGTTTTGGTGTAATTTGCTATAAGAAAACATAATTAAAAATATATTCATCAGATTTCCTATGGCTTTCTTCAGGGATAGAGAACAGCAGCAGCAGCATAACAAGGAGCAGCAATTTACTTTCCCTGTGTGATAATTTTGGTACTTTAAATCCATGTTTCTTCTTCCACAGAAGGCCGTGTAGAATTCGGAGCAGACATACTCAAAAACGCGTAGCAAATCTTAGCTAACGTCCATCTGCCATGAACGTCACTTACCATTTTGTCAGACATGGATCTGACCAGGATATGGATGGTCATTTTATGGTGCAATTTTCTTTAATGCACCCTTTCTCCAAGAACATCTTTTCCAACTCTAGGTAGACAATATCTTACAAATGTGACAATGAATTGTACAAAAGTAGATGACACATTTTTGAGAAAGGAAGTCAAAAAGCAGTATTATTTTTTAACACGTTATTTTAAGCCAACATGATGACTTGAATATTGAACTTAGCTGGCATAAGAGGAAAGAAAAGTAGAATGGCAGCTCAGAGACAAGTATGAATCACAGAAATTCCTAAGACAGGGCCATTTCAGGTCCTCCATCTTATCCACTACTTACAAATATAGCAAAATTGCTCTTGCAACTCCAGCAAGGCAGCTCCAAATCTAGAGTGACTCCAAAGAATTTAATTAAAGTTAAAGCAAGTTTAGGAAAAGTCCCGATATCGGGGTGAATCTTGAACCCGTAGATTTCCAGCTGATACTCAGAAACACTACAATGAACCAAAGGCAAATGAGAACCATTCAAAGATAAATAATAAATATACGCCAAGGCTCATGTGTGCTATCAAGCAATAAATACACTAGGAGTAGGAAGTGCAAAAAGTAATTAAGGTTAAGAAAGAGGCATATGCAAGCTATAAAACATTAGGTAGAGAGGAGGACTAGAAAGATTGCAGAAGGAAGTTAAGAGACTGTAAAGAAAAAAAATAATACAGGAGGCAGAGAAAGAGTAAGGGAGATTACATGAGAGGTTAAGATAAATAAGAAGATAATTTTCAACTCTGTAAGGATCAGAAATCAGATGTTGGAGAAGTGTCTTTAAGAGATGGCAGAGAAAAGCTATTGAAAGAAAAAGGAGAGATTGTGTTAAAGCAGATGTAAAAGTCAGGTGTTTCTAACCCTACAGCCAAGATTTGTACTGCCCCCATAGACTCCTCAGGCAATGACGGATGCATCTCGAATCAAAGAGTGCAGCTTTCACAAGGGCCAAGCTGACTAACCCAAACATCTATTATGTTATTAGGCAGGATCGTCCTTTGCAAGGGCAAATGGATAAACGGAATAGACAAACATGGAATGAAACCAAGACCACATCAGAAGGGTGGCTAGAAAGGCCAACTGTTGGGGCACATGTTAGGGGCAGCTCATGTAAAGCTGCTCCATCAGGGAACACTCAAAACTATGACAATGACAATTTAAGTCCCAGCAGGAGTAAGAGCTTTTTTGCATGTAGTTGACTAAGTAGAAATGTGCAAGGGCCAGAAAACTAAGGGTGCCTGTTAAAGGATCTCCTTTTTTCTTTTATCTGCCCCTTCAGTGTGTCAACATTAGCTACCTGGAAACTCATTTATATCAGCATGTGCAAACTGGTACCTCTTTTCTAAGCAAGAGGGAATATAAATACAAACAAGTGCACTTTTACCTGCAAAAAGCTGTATTCAAACACTCTGTGGAAGTCAAAGTCCTAAGCTGATGGGCAAAAGCAGAAATTTCTCTTCTTCCAGTAGTAATGTAATGGAGGTTTTGAACAACAGTTTTTCTGTAACAGATTTTCTCTCACTGAGACTACTGGAATTTTAATATTTCTCATGAAAAAAAAATAGTTTTTTAGCTTTTAAATGAACCTTGCCATTTCCGAAAGTTTGAAAATTTTGCTGCCAGGATGCAGATTAGTGTAAGGATAGCAGTGGTGACGGCAGCTCTTTGGCTGTAGTCTGGCTGATGAACCACAGAAAAGATTGGCTCTGGCTGCAACTAGCTCCCTGCTTCTTCTCATTAAGTTTGAGTACTTAAAAATTAAAAAAAAAAAAAAAAGTGACTGTGTATTCTGATAGAGCCTGGTCAACCTTTGGCACTGGTCTGGGACTTTGTGAGACGGAGGACTCCCGCAACAGTGTGAAAAATTGAAATGACAAGGTTGTGTTGATAGCTTGTTGAATGAACGAAGGGAATGAATTCGAATTTACATTTATATAGCACTGTTCTTCTACACGGTATCATATGGGACTGAGGAGTTTGCAGCAGACTCGCTTTGCCAGCACAACTGTGCTGAGGAATGAAGTAGAATATGACCAGACATCCTTTCCCAAAGACAGACCCTTCGCACATGGCTTGTCTGGAGGTGGAGAAAGGCAGAGAACCTGCTTGAAGCTTAAAATGGGCAGAAAACAAAAGCTAAAATGTAGAGCACTCCAGGCTCAGGAGGTTAGGCAGTGGGAAAGGTGTTGAATAGCAGTTCTAAGTTTAAGTCATGATTTCAGGAATGAAACAAAGTGAAGTCTACAGGAAATATCCTGATCCTTCTACCTGTTGTAATCTCCACCATTTCTCAGTGTCCAATAGTAAAAGCCTATAGATACGAGGATTCGATAATTCAGCTGTTGCATCACTGTCTGCCCTTAAAGTTAGAACATTTTTTCAAAAGTATAATTTAAGTTTCCGGCATTGCATTGTCTCTTACGCCCCAGTCAATTCTCATTGAATATGAGGTACAACTGAAAAAATAAATCTCTCTCCTGTTGGAGAACTGTTTGGATAACAGTTCTTCAACAGTGGTGCTGGAAATCTGGACTCATGTCCCTTTGGCACTAGAATCACAGATATTTATTTTATTATCTTTTTTTTTTCATATTACCACTTTGCACAAGAGTAGTAGGTCTTTGCCCCTCAGTGGCAACCTCCAGGCATTGCAATATAGCATATTGGAGAAGACAGTTTTGCTTGTGCACTAAATACTTCTTTTTGAAATAATAAAAAAAGCTTTGTTTGCTAACTAAAAAGTGCTTGCAAAAGACAGCTCAGCCTTAGATCTGACATTTTATACAGGCAGGTTCTGCTGATGACCAGCAAAAGATATTCCTAATGAAGCCAAGCAATTTGCTCAATTTTTGCTGAAAAGAGAGACAGCAAACCTTCCTTTCTCCTGAACTTTATCTACATGACTTTCAAAGTTCTTTCAATTAGCTCACAGTGAAATGGGGCCAGGTTTGCAGGCAGAGATAAAACACTGAAGATTAAAATAGTTCAGAAAGAAATAATACAAATAAGGAACTCTGATGAAACAAGATTTAAATAAGTGGAAATGTTACCATTGCTCTGAAGATTAAAGATGGTAGAAAAACATTCAGTTAAACCTCAAGCATAAGCCAAATGTTTTTTCTCTTGATAGCAAACTCATGTTGTAAATTAAAAAACATTTGGGGTAATGCAAAGCAGAAGCAATTCCATGCCTATACTATCTACATTTTGAAAACTCTACATCTGACATTGAGAGGAGAGAGTCAGGACTGGCAGACAGACAAAGGGCAAAGGAATAAGGAATATGAAGAACTCTCATGGGCATGCAGAGTGCATAGCCATACTAGAAACAAGTGGCGAGCAAAGAAAAATCTGTGTGCAAATGACAAAGAACATTGCTCTGAAAGGTGAGAAAGCTGTCTTAAATAGCCCTTAGAAATGTAAAAGGACACAACCTTGGATAGGAGACAGAGACAAGGGGAGGATAGCGTTGACTAGTGATGTCAAAAGCTTTCCAGGGATACAAGGAATGGAAAAGAAGAATTACTTCCTTGCAGAAGGATTGGGGAAGTTGTCCACCACTTTGTCAAAAGGGCACTTACTGGAAACCAAGCAGAAAAGAGTCCAGACATCTGTGCTAGGAGTGAACAGTGGTAGCTGGAGACAGAACACTGATTATTTGGGGAGGGACAGAAAATCTTTCCCATTTACCCCATTCCCCGGGGAACAACTCAGGGATCCCGTGGTAGAAAGAGATCTTACCAGTGCGCCCAGCCTGGGGAGAGTTTGAGTCAGAGTCTTGTAAGGAACCCCAAGGTCCTTCATCCCAGCACTCTTCACAACACCTTGTGTAAAGACAGACAGAAGGTAACATAACTCTGAGCGCATCAGACCAAGGCTGATGAAGCCATTCTTGGCAAAGAATGTCTGAGGAGGACAAAGAGTGTGTAGGAATCCTCATTTCTCCTGAGGATGTCAGGAAGTGACCTGGACTTTGTGGTTTGTGCTCACAAATGAAAGCAGAGGAGGTGGAGCAGGTGTAGAAGATTTTGCAAGGTGTTTGAGAGGAGCAAAGGGAAGCTGTAATTGCAAACAGGAAAGGAGTGGGTGGTGGAGATTAGGCAAGGAGGCAAGAAAGGTCACGTATTAAATGCAAAGTGGGAGGGTCTGGGTATTTTAAAGAGGGAAAGAAGTGAGGAAAAGTGGGGGTTTGGGGAGAGCACAGATATGCTGAATAAACAAAATATAAAGGGCTATATGGCAGCCATGTGCCTGCACAAAAGAAAAATGTTCTTCCAAAAAACAGATTCCCTATTAAGTGATTTTGCTTGATTTCTTACGCCGCTCCTGAGTTATCAATCTCCCCACCCATAAAGACAAATATCATATCAGCCCTAACCCATCAGCTAGTCTCAATTTATCACCTTTTAATATGTATTAAAATGCTCTTACCTCTGACTGCAAAAACAAACAAAATAAAGCAACATAAATCAAAAAGAAAGGGAAAGGGAGACAAGGAGGCTGAAGAGAGAAACAGGAGAGATGTTTCTTAGAAGACCAGAATTTTTTTTCTCTTGATCCGAGCTCCCAAGGCCTTTCCACCACAAAAAATACCCCAATGGTCTTACAAATCATCTCAATATCATCTGAATAGCTTATGAATCTCCCGGCTGCAATACAGAAACACGTTCAGGACTGGAAGGGGAGTGAGAAAGCTGCAAAGTAGCAACAAACTCAGCAACCCTGTCTCTCTCTCTCTCTCTCTCTGATCCCATTATAAACTAACACAATATTTTTCTCCAATTTTCAGTCAGTATTGCAGCTCACAGCAGAAAAGATACTGAAAGCAGCAGGAGCCAGGCAGGGGTGTCAGACTTCAGAGCGGACACTGCCTTGGGACCTGGGGGGGCCAGTAAATCAGTGCACGCTTGTCAACAGCTCCAAGCTGCAGGAATTACTCGAGCGAAAATAACAAATGGCTGTCATTGTGGAGCCAAAAACCTGTGATTATAATTATCACATCCCCAGTGACCTTGCATAAACTTTAATCCCTCTCCAATGGAGCATTTAAATAGCCTGCATCTACTGGCAGGGGACCGTGTCCCCTTAGTTGAAAATACAGAGGCTAGGAAAGAAACGAGCCACAAAGAAACCACCAAGCCCCTCTGTGTCTTACAGCTTGTATTAAAGAGTTGTACAAGAAAAGCCTTGTCACTGTCATTTTAATTGATATTATATAGTCATCCGGCATTCAAAATGCCATGGTGGTATCCAAACACCACTAAGCCCAGTGCCAAGCATTTTAATCAGATGGAAAGGTCAAATAACAGCAACTTTTCAGTGGGTCAGTGGGCTGAGAAAGTGGGGGGCCAAGGTGTGTGGACAGGATGGCTTGAGAAATCTTCAGGGGTGGGAACCCCTGTCCACTTGGAGAGGTTGGTTCACACTTGCAGATCCCACTGTGATCAGGACTTCAGTTTTAGTTAAAGACCTTTTCTACTGCTAAAACTAGGTGCTTTTAACGGTTTGTTTTACATATTACCCCTTACAGTCAGGAGTGGATATCTTTGATAACAGAATTAAGAATCCCTATTTGCTAGCACCCTCCCTTACTTCCCTAAATGCTAAATGTATTTCCATACAGATGCTGTAGAACAATCTAATTTTTCTGATTCTGGGGAAAGGAAAGAGTGCAGTCCTAAAGGCTTTCATGGCCCTCATGGTTTTAATCCTTAAAGATTCTTTTAGGAAAAAAAAAATCAGTTAAATCTAATTAATGTAGTCAAGTCCTCCAAAACACATCCAAAGCTCTAAAGGAAAGTCACTGAAACTTGACCTAATATAGGTGTTTCTGTATGAATTACTATGTGACCGGGAGTGTTGACTGCTCACCTGCATTTCTCTGCTTTAGGTGAACAAATTAAGTGAAAAAATATCAACAGTAAGAGGTATATTTCCTATAAATAGGAAATTGTATTGTCTAGAAGGGATAAAAAACCACAACTGAAACAGTAGTTCTTGCCTACAGTGAAAGTTTTAACATTTAAGGTGGAATTGGTGCTGAAAGAGCATTAGTTCTGTTAAAGGTTGGGGTTGTCCCTGAGCACACCTCGGTAGTGCATGGAGGTGCTGAAACCACAACTCAGATGTGTCCCGTCTAAGGCATCCAAGTGTCCCGCTGTCCAAGGCTCCTTCTGCAGTGAATGGAGGGGTTGGATCATCTCCTGGAGAGGAGGACTCCTCTCCCTACATTAAAAGGAGAAGGGATGTAGATAAACTCAGATGCCCACGGTGTAGTAAGATGACACCAGAACTGGAGAGCTAATAAATGGTGACCTGAGCAGTTACTGCTGAATGTAAAGACTTGTCTTTCAGGTCATAAAGAGCTTTTACCGCACGATGGACTTTAGCAAGTAATCAGCACCCCTTAAAGTCAGTTCAGCCCCAGTGAACATTGCAGAGGGAGGTTTTCTTCCAAGCAACAGTGCTCATCTAAACCAGACACCCTGGCAAGCCTCTAAGCAGGATCTCTTAACAGTAGAGTCAACCCTGCTTGCCAACACCTTGGAAAATGCAGCTAGGCCAGCACAAATCGTCTCTTTGCCCTGTGACTGGATTAGGATGTTCTCTGAACCAGAGAGACAGTAAGAGAGACAGCCGGAGCTCCAGGGAGCTGTGCATCCTTGTGACACTGCGGGAATAGGTGGAGGCACAGAAAAGACAGCTCTTTTCAGCCCATGGCACCGAGCCAGAACTGGACTGAGGCCAGGTACCTTCACAGCCTGTGACACCAAGGCCACTGAGCAGCCATCACATAGTACCTGCTTCCATCAACCTCATTCAGTTTAAAAGAAATTTCTCCTGAAATTCATAACCGCACAGAGACACAAATACGTTTTCACAGACAGGCACCACGATGGCGATGGCAATGAAGGCGTACACTGTCTGCTAATTTAAGTACACAGTTTTTTTTGAAGCTGTGGCTGTCTTCTCATTACTCCTTAAGTGCAGGGCCTTGCACAGTTCTGTATGTGTTTTGTGCATGAGGATTTGAGGGTGACAGAGCCCTGGCACAGGCTGCCCAGAGAGGCTGTGGAGGCTCCTTCTCTGGAGATCTTCCCAATCCGCCTGGATGCCGCCCTGTGTCCCTGCTCTGGGTGTCCCTGCTGGAGCAGGGGGTTGGACTGGATGATCTCTAGAGCTCCCTTCCAACCCCAACCATTCTGTGATTCTGTGCTTTGGTAAGGGAGGTAAAATTCCTCCTTTTATACCAGATACTGGAGATGAATTATCAGTGATTGTCCCTCCATTTTGTTACTCCTTTGACACACCAGCCAACCTCACTCTTCTAAAATACCTTCCTTCATCTCCTCTCAGAGAATATATGTCTCAGAAATTCTCTTTCCTCCATGACACTGTAAAAAAATAATGCTCTCCCCAACATTTACACCAATGTTTATATGCTGTCTCAACATGTACATACACTATTTTGTGAACTAGTCTCTAGGAAAAAAAGAGATCAAAATCTGCACTTTCTGTTTGTTAAAACTTGAACACACCAAATCTGGCAGGAAATCCTGCACAAACACCTGATAGCACTGGCAATTAGTTACTCCTTTCCACAGAGTTTGTAGAACAGAAGAGGGTTGTTTGTTTTTACCAATACTTTTGGAAAGCCCATTATTTATCCCTTTCTTCCCTATCACAAACTAGGAGACAAATCACAGACCCAGCCACCTCTTATTTTATATCATAAGCCTACTGTGAGGACATTTTTCTCAAAACTGTAATTATTTTGAAACAGTAGCTGTTGAACACTGGAATTCCTTGGACAAAAATGAAATGGTTAGGAGAAGGGAATGATGTCAGGTGAATGGGATTATAAAATATCATTATTTCAGTGAGCAACAGGCTGGATTTATGGTGTAAAAAGCTCTTTGCAGCCCTGTGTCCTTAACATCACAGAAATTGTGCAAATAACAACGCTGTGGTGTCTGAGAACACAGTGGCACCAGGTAGGAGGGGGTAATTTTTGAGTGGTTTTGATTTCAGTGTAGAGTAACTTGAATAAACAAGTCATAAAACTACCTTCCCATTATGGGGCAAATTGCTCATCTCTGCATCACAGTTGCTCCTGGTTTCCCATTCAGAGCTCTGGCCACGAGTCCCCCTTGGCGTTAATGGGAGCGCGGCGGGCAGAACAAATAGACAATCATCTCACGCTGAGCAGAGAATTTCACCCGCGTGGCGCGTGGCCGTCTCACAAAGCCACCGTCCACCGAGGGAGGGAAACACTGAGTGAGCCTGCCTGACCCTACCCTTCCTTCCCCGGCTGCTCCGTGCCCCGCTGCCTGCTGCCACCAGGGCCACACATGGAATCTAGCGCTGGTGACAGCTCCTGTCATCTCCTAGCCCGGGCTCCTGGCTGCACCGCATTCCCTTGCACCTTCCTGCAGGGATTCTGGGTTCACCCAAAAGATGACTTTGGTTTGCTGAAATGCCACGTGCAACCTGTGGCCCTATAATATTTTGGCCTCCTAAAGATCCCATCCTGAGGACAGAGCTACTCTGAAAATGCAGTGACACCCAAACGAATAAAGATGTCACCACCCCCTGGGGACCTCCTGTGTACTGAAGCTAAACCTTGGTACTGCAGTGGCTTTCCTCAGGCTTTGGGGATAATTTTCTGACTTGGAATTTTTGTTTTTCCATATCTTAATGTATTTCCCCTCTAGCCATCAGACCATCACGCTAATGCTGGATAGATTTTAACCACCAAAAACCTGCAAGCACTGTCCATACTTTTCCACGAGGGAAATATCTGAAATGCTTCTTTACTGCCTTTTTATCCCTTTCCATTTACCTCTCTCCTCCAGAAATTTATACTGGTCTGAAGTTCAGACTGGGCTTGCAGGGCAAGCTGTCTATATTTAGAAGGGGGTATTGAGTCTCCCCTTAAATTCAGGTGGTTTCATGGTCCATTTTTCTTGGACTATACACTTCCAGCAATATTGATGCATTGTTACATACTAGATTTATTCTACCTGATCTATCAGGTTAAACTGGGGAGCCCATTTGTGAAGCGGGGAGCTAAAAATCTCTGATGCGACATCTCCATAGTCACAAACATTGCAGAGGGTCCTATCTGATAGAGCAGATCGTCGTATTTCCCAGGTTTTAGATAAGATTCATCATAACTAGGAGAACAGGAGAAAACAGGACCATGAGAGAGTAGTTTCTAAAATCTGGCTTACTGTGGTTTTGCCAAGAAATTAATCTTTGTCTCAGGAGCTTTTCTTCAGAAATTGGTATGAGTTTTCCAGTGAAAATAATACTTGGTCCACTTTTTCCAACAAAATTCCTTTTATCAGAAAATCTTCAGCCAGAACCAACTACAACCGGTGTTATCAGCTTTCAGGATTTAACCCCATTCCATCCTCTCACCATAACACCCTTCTTCAGGCAAATCTCATGGAATCACACAAATGCAATAAAAATGCTAAAATATTGTGGGTTTTTTATTATTTTTAAGAATGATTCTTGTTGCTATAGTTATGTCGCCAACTTGCAGTTTAAAACCATCGGGGTCAAAAACTGGAAGAGATAAAAATAACACATGGTACTTTTAAAGCTAACATTTTAAGAGTCTTCATTTCTTTGTCTTTTGAGGTAGAAGTCTAGCGGATGATAAGTAGAAATTTTGTGTGTTCATTCATTTCTGATTCATTTAGCTCTTTTCTGAGCAAGTCTCATGTGGTCTTTGAGGTCTGATGATGAAGATTTGGCACAGTTTTAAATATAAGTAATTAGAGAATCCATTGACCATACCAAACAATGGACCAAAAAAAGCTGTTCTAGAGAAGGTACTTCCCAGTTGCCTATTATTGCAATTTTTGTCTGTGATAATAACTCACAGATTGAATCCACTTGCAAAACAAATTCTTTTTTTTTTTTTTTTTTGGCTTAAATATCCTAAATCAAGCATTAAATTACAGACCTTTCAGGAATGAACCTCATCATTACCTTTGCTATGGAAAAGAAAAAAAAAGCAATTCTTCAAAATCTAGGCGGAAGGGGCATTTGCAAGCATGCTGTAAAGACATCAGCATAATAAAATTCCCATATATACTTGCACACATTACAGGCATGTAACATACATGTGCTTGTATACGTATACTCATGGATGCATATATACACACACACAAACTTATATCTCAAAATATATCTCTATATACAAACACATACACACCATGAAAAATGAAAGTCCAGTGACAGTGTGATCCCCACAAGCCTAACACTTCAATTACAAAACAATCCTAGCACAGATCCAGCAAATGTCACTGTCACATGCTTCCATTGTATGCTGTTGAAAATACCTCCAAAGTTTGGAAATTAATCACACAGCAATGCCAATCTTTTAAGCCAGGCATCTATGAACCAACCTCTTCCCTACTGAATGAATTACATTGAAATCATATAATTGCAGGCTGCCATTCAGTCACCCTTAACAATAGGAGACTTTGAAAATTGGAATTTTTTTTCTTCCCCTCTGACTCCCAACTTGCAGGCATGAAGCATACAGCAAAAGCTTGGTGCCTTTTAAATTACCTAAAATCTACATCCTTCAGACAAATGGAAAGGAAAAAAGAAAAAAAAAAGGGTGCAATTTAAGGGCAAATCATTTTGTGTTAATCCTTGGGAACTCAAAGCATGAAGATAAAAGAAGAAAAAATGCAGGTTTCACTTTGCTCATTATGGGACATTGACTTTCACCTAATAGTATGCAATTAAAATTTCTTCATGAGATTTCCTTATTGAAATAAGAAAGATAGCGCTGTGCTGAATGTGGTGATAGATCTGGTATAAACGTGCTTCCTGGACAAACTGATTTATCATGTCTCATTCCAGCAGTACTTTCTTGCTTGCTCATTTCTCATCTTATTACTGTGAAGTTGTAATTAAAGAGGATCCTCCCACAGAGAAGAGTTCTCCTTCAGGACAAGTTAAATTATAAATGCACAATTCTTTCACTGAGACCAATTTAAAGGGGCAGTCTGCTGAAGGAAAGGTGCACATCTAACACTTGGGGCTTCCATAATTCCTATGCAGATGTCTTTCCATTAGTAGATGTAGAATAAATTAGGTTTCTACACAGGGTTTCCTGGACAAATACACCTCTGCAATTGACTATTTCAATTTAGATACATAGACAATTCCATTAAAACAGTATTGAACCACTGTGGCAGATTTACTTAGCAGATACTGCATATATGATCACTGCTATAATACACCGAACTATTTCAAAGGGCACTGAAAAATTATTTAAGGAACTCAGAGCTTATAAACATTCTTCCCATTCTTCAGGAATAATAAAACAACATTTGACCAAAGAGCCAATCCATACTGATCACTGTAAGATGAGTTTGGTAGGAAGGCACCAATATACAGGAAACATAAGCAGTTGAAATAAGATTAATTTGACACCATACCAGCTCTCTCCTTGCCAAATTCTTATGCCTTGAAAAGCACAGACTTGCATCAGTGGATAAAAAAACATAAAACATTATTTATTCCAAATTATTTGGCCCATATCTATAGTACAAGAACTCTTCCTACTAAAAACTATAACAAAAAATCTGCTCACCTTCGAGTGAAAACGTGACTCCCAGTCACTCAAGAAGGTTCTTATGCCTTTGTAACTGGACACTTAATCCAAAATGTAGCAATACGGTCCCCGTTAGACTCTCTTTTAGTCCATTGTTCCTAAAAGTTCTACCGTACAAGAAACAGTACAAGAAACTGAGTTCAAGGGAATAAGAATTGTTCATGTTCATGTACAGCAACTCTCAAAGCTACTTCTGATGCTTCCTGCTGGACTCTATAAAGAGTAAAGACACAAAATGGGACTTGAAGAGAAGAATACATTAAAAAGTAAGGGTGACCTCTCGGAGCTGGTCCAAGGATGCAATTCTCTTTTATCTTTGAGGTGTATATATGTGTTCATGGCAAGCATTATTGTGATGGCACTCTGCCTTTAATGTCAATGTGGGATGTAAAAAACTTAGATGCCTTGACAAAGAAAATCTGCAACTCAAAAAGCTCACATAAGCAGAAATAATCTTTGTCACTGTTACATCCTCTAACTTTATATTCCTCTTTGAGTCCGTTAATTGAATTGCATCTCTAGATTTTATTTTAAAATACTTTATTGTAATGAAAAGTGATAGAAATAATTTATTATTATATTTAGTAGCTGTATTAAGCAGTAACAGAGGATATTTGCAGATGTATAATTCTAAGATTAATTTCATGAATGAATAGGTGAACCTGGTCCTTGAATTAGCACTGCTGTCCTTTGCAATAGAATAAAGATGGGCAGTGCTTTCACATCATATCCACTTTTGTGTGTGTGTGTGTTGGAAAAAAACTGTAAGTGAAGTGCTAGTGCAGCAAATATGGCTGTGAAGGTCTAGATTCTGGGAGGGATCACACACAAGAAATCATTCTGCTAATAGATGGTGAAATATTTATAACTGTGCATTGATAAAGTCCTTTTCAACAAATAAAATCTTTTGTGTGGAAAAAAATGTCAATGATTTTATGTTAAAATGTAGAGTAAAAATAATCTGAGTCAATCTGAGTCAGCCCAAGCCAACAGATGTTGCACTGATGATCACTACTCCGCTGGCTTCTCAAGCCCTTTGACATACTTTCTTTTGCATTTTGCCAAGAAAGGAAAGGGAAGGAAAAGGAGAGGAGAAGGCACAGATCCCCAGAATTCCAACACTGCTTGCTCTACACATTTCTTATTGAATAATTCTTCTTGCTACCTTAATACTGCAGACTACCTGCGACTATTCCAAATTCCAGGGCAGATTGGCGGGTTAGTCTCATTTAACACACGAGGCCACATCGGCATGGTCAGGTCGCCTAGCTTGGGCTTTCCTGGATAGTCGCAAGTCCTAGAACAACTGAATCCACTTCTGAAGAGGTCATTTTCCATAAAGTTTCTATTGTGTTTGAATAAAAGGTAAGGCCTCTATGAAGACGCACAAAGCAAAAAGGAAATACAATGAGTGGAAATGCTAGTTCAGTCATTCAACATGTTTAGTCAACATTCGCTGAGAATTCCTTCAGGGACATATTTCACACTCTGATAAAAGCCCCAAGGAGGTTTAAAACCATACATGCTGCTAACTGTAATAAGCTTTTCTAGCTATCTCAACAAAGAGTAAATAACTACAATATAATAGAGTGTTTTAAAATGCCCAATACTCTGATTCTGCCTCCTGAAGAGTCTATGGCCAGAGTGGATATACATATTTTCATTTGTGATGGAGCAGAATTTTTAATGCAAGAATTGTCTTCAGCTGCTTATTGCTTGCCAAGTTTCTGACTAGGGAGAATTTGTTTTAAGGATGAATTACTACTTATTAGCTTACATAGTTCTGTAAATACAGCTGGTGCTGAACAACAGTAAGTCAGTGCCAAGAAAAGACAAGGGTCTTCTGCACTCTCACTGCCTTGTAGTCGAAGGGGACAACCCCTGCCAGACAGGGCAAAATATAAGGAAAGCAGGAAGTATCTGCTAGTGCTCGATCATAGAATAGAGGGGAATTCAGACACTATGCATAAAGAATTATAACCTGGCTGCAGAGAATAAATAACAGAGTATCCCCAACTCCGTCCCGACTCCTTTTGTTCTTACCAGTTACTTCTGCTGTCTGACAAATCATCTCCCCAACACAATAAATTTGCTATGGAACATTATCTCAGGCTGAGGAAGGTCAAGATGTGCTAAAGGTCATGTATGCATTAACCTGCTACATGAGAGTCCCCACCCTTAGTCTAAAGCATAGTCTTAAATTACCTACTATTGAACTGGCTATAACAGATCTCTCATAAACAGCCTCATTTACCTGACACATTTTCAAGATGTGCCTGTGGCCTGTGTCTTGTTTGCTTCAAGGTATTATTAAAGGCAAAAAGCTGTGCTGTGAAATGCTGGGTTATGCAGTTACAGTCACTACGAGAAGAGCAATGAAGAAAGTCAAATTCCTGCACCGGCCAAATCTGGCAGCACAACATGCGTTGGGCTGGGAGCTGGTCCCAGCAAACCCAGGGCAAACCACTGCTACACAGGTCTACTCCTCACTTTAGATTTAAATCATCAGCTGCAAAGATTCTCTCCTGTATATTTCACTAGTAATAACTAAAACAAGAAGATTTTAAGCCACATATTACATAAAGGATGAGGGATATTCTGTATCTCAGTTTGGAGTTTTAAATACTTTCTGAGAAAAAGTATTCTTTTCTCTAAAGTGGCATTAGAGAGTGGCATTAGATAGTAGCATCAGTCAGTTTTGAATGTGGTGATTTTGGATAAGAAGTGATGGTGATGCTACTGCTTCCATATTTTGAAAGAAAGTATTTTTCATATAGATAATTTGTCCAGAAAATATCACTGGCTTTATGTAGAGTAGACAAAAGAGAGATTAAGAAGCATTTTTCCAGATTTAAAAAGGCAATTGTTTTTGCCCTTTGTTTTTTTGCTCACCAAGTTCTCTTTATTGTGTTTTCTTTTCTTTTTCTTTTCTTTCTTTGCTTTTGTTTTACTCTTCCCAAATTGACTAAAACAGACGGAATTCTGCGGTGAATATACCATTATCTGGTCTCTGATACACCATCAGCATCCAACATCCAGCACACATTGCAGGATGAATCAAAGATTTTTAGGTCCAATTCTTAAATAGTTAAACTCATATTAAAGATTTTTAAAATACATGATTGAACATAGTCCTACAGGGAAGAGAGACTAATGTAAAATCTGCATAGACATAGATAAAAGTTGAAACAAACACAAAGAAATACAGACAGTACCTCTTCCATATATCACTAGCATGAAAGCATACGAAATCTCTAATTTTCCTCAGTTCTCAGTCTCAGAAGTTACATTTATTTAGACGATATTAAAATCTATCAACCCACCTCATAGATTTGCTCATAACCCAGTGGAAAACACCCAGTTGCCTCTGAAGAGCATGAAGCAAAGAGGTATCTTCACAAAGCACCCAACCTATTTTAACCATCAGAGCAATCTCAGAGTAACTTCTACATAAACTACCGACCGACTCAAAGACCAACCTGGAGCAGGCTGTGACCATGCTCTGTCACCGCCGATGAGACGAGGCCACCAGACAGGGAATGGTGCAGGTTGCCCGTGTGCCATGGAAGTACCCAGGGAAAAGGACAAATCCAAACGCCTGATGGATTTTCAGGGAGTAAACTTCACTGAGGA
>JAUBNY010000359.1:2762316-2769080 GCA_032275445.1 Crypturellus soui | reverse complement strand
TGGCTGCTGCTTTCTTGTCCTGGATAGCCCATGCCTGGCCAGGCCACCAGCATCTCTGTGACATCTGGACAAATGGCAGTTGCTGGGGGGCAGTGAAATCACACAGCTATAACAACAAAGTAATAGATTAAGTCTTATGTGTTCAGAATGTAATTTGTGATGTTTCTCTACCTGCCACTCACGTGCGCACACATTATATATACTTTATGTGATCTCAAAGGCTATTTGTCAGACGAGAAAATGAATTAGTCAATAGGGATTCCTCACAGTCAGCTGCAATGAATTTAAAGCCTTGGAGGGTGTCCTGGTTTTAACAGCAGTGCTTTTTTTTAAGTCTTATTTGGTGATATTTGGTTCCTGTTCTGGCTAATTTTGTAATAAGGTAGCTGGAGTCTATGCTTCATTTTAATACCCTGCTTCTTTAATAAAAATATTCTCAGTCTGCATTCAGGAAACTATTTGTATTTACGTAACAAAAATCTACACATACTGATGCCCTTGGAGACTGATCACACACCAGGGCAAGTCAGACTCATTCCCATGACAATAAACTAATAAAATTCATCCTAGCAGATAAAAATCGGGTCTTTGTGATGTGAGCTATCCATTTGTTAACTTGAACAGAGTGCCTGGAAAAGGTAGATATTGTTTTAAGTTGGGTTCTTTGGGAGAGATGATTTTGCAGCTGAGGTACTAGCACCAGTAATGGAGAGACTGCTGGTGTAACTCAGTAGTGCACATACACTAACCTAGCCGAGAGCTCTCAGGCTTCCCAACCCCACAGGATCTTGTGATCGTAAGTTTGCAGGCGTTGATTCAACCTGTTAACAAGATGAAAACTAGCTTTGGGGGTTGCTTTTTTTCCTGTGGCTGCTTGGCCTGACGTAAGGGGAATGACAAGAACATATGGCTGGAGGGGAGCGAGAGGGGCAGCCCTCAGCTTGCCCAGATTAGCTGTTGTGCAAAGCCACGGCCACCTGGGATCTCGCACAGAGTCCTGCCATGGACGGGAGCGAGGCACCCAGACTCCTGCCTGCAGCAATGCAAGTGCAGCCTCTTTTATTTGCAAACAGCTACAGGGAATCCAAAGTCAGCTCCCCACATAAAAATGGGGAAATACTTTATTTCCCATCCTTAGTACAATTCAGCACTGAAACTGGAAGCTCTTCAGGTCAATTAAACTCTGAAATTGTATTCGGAGAGTGACTTGCACTTGAGGATCTGATCTCATTTGCTCATATAGAACAGCATCAAATAGCACCTGGAGCTAGCTTAAAAATGTAACCACGCTACTCAAAAACCAAGTTGCGCTGAAGAAATGGGCCATGACAGCTAATGCATTTCTGGGTAGTTTTAAGCATTCTGCATGGAACTGCAAATTCTGAGGGTAACAGCCCAAAAATATGATGGAGTGTTTTGCATTTGCTAAAGAATTTACATTCCTTCATGTTTTTAAGCCAGTTCACTGCTACAAGCAGGTGGCCAATTTTAAGAAGATTGCTCAAGCATCTAAATCCTGCACAAAGCAGATTCTTAATTTTCATGTCCATTAACATCAAGAAGTTGATGTTACATAAGACACTCAGGAAAGACACCAGGATTTGGTGTCAATGGGATTTGCCTCAGCAAAAAAACATATACACTGTAGGTGCCGACATGCAAGGGAATCCCAGCCTACCTGCCTTGCCAGGGTCTCTGGAGCATCTGAACTGTAGCTATTTTAAGATAAGATAACACATGGCCTAGAAGTACCTTTTTTTCTGCTTACTGAAGAGGAAGCCAAGGATGACAAGACCAGATGTCTCCATCTACCTCAGGACAAAAGAATTCTATCCCATGTATTCAACTAAAACAGACTGAATTTTAAGTTTCACACACAAAATATTCTCAGCCCTGTGTCTGCAAACAATAAGTAGTTATAAATTATACCATGTAGCCCAAAAAGTCAGTCAGCCATGAAGCAAAGGCAACCCTCCCTCTACAAATAACAGGACTGACCTTTTCCACAGCAAGATATAATGCACCATCAATGTTCAGTATCTTAAAGTAATTTCTGAGCTTCAGTAATAGAGTATCAAGACCTCAGACCCAGTCTCCGGAATCACTAAAAATCCCAAATTTCTATTCAGCAAGTGCTCGGCATTTCACAGAAACCACAGCAGCAAGTTTTCCTGACATAACTGGCCCGTGATGGTTTTTCTCTGTTGAAGGCACCCTGCATCTGTTGCGCTGTAACAACCTGAAATATCTAGGTGCAAGTCCCAGCTGAATTCCCAGCCTTCTTCAGCTAAGAAGGTCATTTGTACATTTGTAATATAAATTCCATTTGAGGAACACATAGATCAAAAGCATCAATGGTGATGGAAAAGAAATTCTCCATCTAAATGCATTTTTCTTTGTCAGGGAACAAAAAAAAAAAAAAAAAAAAAGTGTTCCAAAGTACTACTTCTGCCTTCCTGCCCAGTACGTGAGCTCACCGGGTTATCTGCATTTGGCTCTCTGCTGGTTGACCATCAGCAAGGTTTTACAGATCCAGAGCTGAAAGTAGATAAGGTAAAATGTCCACATTTCAGAACCTGAGACGTGCTGACTGAACACCCCCAGCCCACAGCTCTGTTTTCTGCATGGGAATATCCATTTTCTGTACAATCTGCTAGCAACTCATTCATGCACTAAGAAAAGGTTTCAGCATCGTTTTGGCTACAAATGCTATTTTTCATTTTGCATCTGGGTAATAGAATACTCTGAGATCCAGCATGGAATAAGCAACTGCCTGTCTAGCCCTGGAACTACTCCATAGGTCCTTGATTGCCACCCATTGGCTATATATTAATATTTCCATACATGAAAGCACTTCTGGAATTCAGGACAATGGTTTTGTCACATTCTATCCAAGGAAGATGTCACAAAAGGATCACTGCTGTGGCACCAAAAACCTTGAGCCAGAACTTCCACCTGTGCCAAACCCACAGGATACACCTGAAATCACAAATTAAATTTTTCTTCTCTCCTCACATTACATATAATATCTGTGATATCTCCTCTTCTCCATCCTCCCCCTATAAGTCAAAAGTCGGTTGCCTTCAAGTCAGCATCCCAGCCTAACGTGGGATTCCGTGAGCATCCTCTGGGAACAACACTGAAGCCAGTTGGAGTTTTTCCCACTTTGCTCAGAAGTTCAGAAGAAATGGAAGGACAGAGTTACAGCCCAAGCAATCCCTCGTAGCCTTTTTTTGGTGGGGGCCTATGTGCTAGGATGCAAAGATGCATCTCTTACATACACACAAACACCTGGGGTAAGGCAGCTAGCCTGAAAAGAAGGGAGGTGGGGAGAACCTCAACTGCTGATTTAAAATCAATTCAAGCTGAGGTTTTGCCCAAGGTCTCGCAGCTGTGACGTGCTCACCACTCTAACCATGGTGAATGAATCTGGCCACGAATCGTTAAGCTCCCCAAGCATCCAGCTCTCTCAGGCTGCTACTAATCACTCAGAAATCTGGCTCTCCGGACTATTTGTTGTAAGAAATTGCTCCAGTTCAAAAAGATGATCTGGAAGTTTAATATTAATCAAAATGGCGTGTACCAGCAGAGATGCAGTTTAAACGTAAGTGTGAGATAAAGAAAAATAAGCACATTCACCAAATTCCACCCCAATACAAGAAAAATGCCTCACTGGCATCAAGGCAAAGCAAAGGCATTAACAAGCCACGTTCTCTCTGCTGCAGCAGGGCTGGAGGATGCACGGAGGTGGAATTTGCTCCGTTTCTTCTAGCTCTTCAAGAGCTTCGCTGGTCCAGCTGAAGCACAAAGGGCTCCATGAGCCAGGTGAGAATTTGGCCCCCTTAGGTTTCTTTATCCACCTGATGAAGTTAGCAGGTGTTAGATTTGTATATAGGGTTTGTCTCTCTGCTCTGTTACCTAGGCCAAAAAGGGGCACTTTGGGAGCAATTCATCTCATCACAAGCAGCTGCCCAGCATAGATTGAGCAAAACACCTTTGGGGGGGGGACAGCGATGAGGAAGTCACCCAGACCCGGGGCTACAGGTATCCAGAGAGGAGGTGAAGGGCAGGGTGCTGCCCGCCAGAACTTAGCAGGAAACGGCCTCCTTAATCCTGGCAACATCTGACCAGCCCCACACATAGTTCCAGCTACACCTGCTCAGCCCATGGCCAGGTAACTAATTTCTGCTTTAAAGCCAGTAGCAGTGTGGGTGGGCTCTGCAATTGTCTGCTGGTGTCAGAAAAATGATACATGTGTTAATATTCCCTACTTTTTAGGCTCCGAGAGGCAGACTGACCCCGTGGAACAGTCATTAGCTGTTTTTTAATTAACTGCTCCACAATTTCCATCACCCTCCCAGATCCTGCAAAGGGAGGCAGCTCAGAAATGAGGAAGCAAACCTGTTCAGTGGCACATAGCAGTAGTCTTGTCCATATGCTGGATCAACTTTTGTTCTCGTGGTGTTTGTCACAAGGCTGTTTCCCTTTTACCAGTACCAAATCTACATCAAATGGAGTATTTTAAAAACAATGTAATGAGAGTACTCACCATTAAATTCCCATCTTCATTAGTATCTCATTTAACTGCTGAATTTATATCCCCAAGCATCTTTAATTTATTGATTGTTTCTAGGAGGGTTTTTTCTCCAATGTTATTTTTCTTTCTATTTAGCATCAATTAGTGGAATCTGGGCAATGATTTGTATTCAGGTTTTGACACAGACGGTTACAGATGTTTAAATGATTTTGCTGAGCTGCTGGCTGTGATTTCGTAAGCAAAATACCAACTGCGATATCTCCACTGAGGCAACAGCTTCCTTATCCCACTGTGGGAGTTGGATGGAACCGAGCAGGCAGCTGCAACCCCCTAGCAGCAACGTGAGGCCAGGCCCTGGGCTCCAAGACGCTGCTCCAAACGTGCTTGCTGCCCACAGAGCAGCCCCAGTGGCCTCTTCCCCTCCAAGGGCCCAGGCTGAAGCACATGCCCTGCTGCCTCATGCACTGGGAAAGCAGCCACTTGAAATATCTTGGAGAACCACTGTGAGTTTCTTCTACCTAGTCTGTACTGGCTAATAGGCTACACGTGGGAGGGAAATATGTACGGAGAGGTAAAAAGAGGGGTCTCTGCTGAGAAAGGAAAGAGAGGATTTGACATGGGCCTCACAACAAGCAGGATTAAGCCATAGATAAAGCTCCAGTAAGCACTGCAAATGCCTGACTAAATGCAGTAACTACCAAGATCCCACTTGGTCTCAAACCAAATACTTCCAAGCAAGCAAACAGAAATGTGACATAGCGTGCATACACCCCCATACCCCTTTTCTGAGGAACAAACAGCAAAATGAGTAAATCTCAGCAAAGAAATCACACACCAAGGACAGAACAAAACATCACACTGGAAGTGAAACATAAAGAACCTAGGAAAATGTTCTAATTACTGAATTAAGGCTCTGCTATGCAGTGATTATTAATCCCCCCCATTTCGCTGCCGCTCATCCAGCGGCAGTGGGTATGGGTTGAGTCCTGCTGAAGGACCTTACCAGGACTCTAGAGCTACCAATGTCTCTGGTTACACAAATTATTCCCTTTGCTTTCTTTTTCTTTCTTTTGTAGCTTTAACAGCAACAGGGACAAGAAGAAGAAGCTCTTTTTTGGGTTTGTTTCGTTTTTTTTTTCCCCCTCCTTAAAACACTAAAACATCAGGCACTTCAGCATCAACAATCTGAATAACTTACTCCTTTTCCAGCGACCAGGAGTCCTTTCCTGAATGGGACCAGCATTTCTCATTGACAAAGAGGAAAAACAGCAACATCCCCATTGCTCCAGACCCAACTGCCTAAACCCCCAGGTGTTTCTAGTTGCCTCCTAACAAGCAGCTCGAAGCCTGCTGGGGATGGAGGCACATGAGGCACCTACTTCTGGAAACTTCCTTAACTATAGAGCAACTACAGAGCTTCTAAAGCATCTAATGGGGTTGCTGCCAGCTGTGACTGCCTATAGAGATACAGCCCGTTCAGAACAAGAAGTTGGCGAGTCGGAATATGAGGGGGAAAAATGGATTGAGAAAGTGAGACTATTGAGAAGCATCTCTTGGAAGGTCTTAAAATACGGTAGTACTTGTGCCTGTTCTTATCTCAGCCATTTCTAAACCTCTGCCCTGGAAGAGGAGGGTCCAGCCTGTCACCACACTATTAGCAGTAAGTCCCCATGGCACCCCCTGCACCACAGCACCATGAAACCTGCCTTTGGTGCATGTGCTGCTGCTTCAGCAAATCTCTCTGGGGTCGTTTGTGGTTAGAGATTTATCATTTATCAATATTTATCAACAACTCAAGCTCAAAGCATGGTCCCAATCTAACTGTAGATGCTGAGCAGCTGTGAAGCCATGGCCATATCATATCATAACATATCATATCATATAGAAATATACACCCATGATAACAATAAAATTTCCATACTCTTTATTTCCTCCAACTAAACATGTAGCTGAGTGACATCTGATCATCCCTGTGCTACACTGGAGCTTCAGTGGCATCACTTTTGTGATTCTGGCCCCAGGGTCCAGAATAGAAGCTCCTTATCGTGTTTACCTGGCCCTTCCATAGAGTCATCTCAGCAGTACGACAGCTGGGAAAGCTGCATCATTGCAGCCCTGCCAGGGCTTACTGCTTATTCAGAAACAGGGCAGTGTCTCCAGGCAGCCTTCACATACAGCGAAAATGCACCATGAAGCTGAGGAGAAGTCCAGGCTGTCCCCTGCCAAG
>JAUBNY010000359.1:2736971-2749616 GCA_032275445.1 Crypturellus soui | reverse complement strand
CAGGGTGAGCGGCCTTTGGTACAGCCCAAATCAGCAATTCAAAGACAAGGGGAGAAGCAGGAGATGAACCCTGCCACTCTAGCACTCTAGCAGTTCCTGGGATTTTTGATTTCTGCTGAAACAAATTATACATAGTTCTCCATTGCTTCTTACCTCCAAAGTCCTCTACCTGTTTTCAAATCCACCTGGACAGAGGGTTGCTCTATAAGCACTCACAAAGAGTAATTCCAGCAGTTAAACCCTGGCTCCTTAGTCCTCTGCTGCATGTTCATCTGTGGCACCACAAAACCTAATTTGGGTCCAGTAATCCATGATGCTGGACCACAGGTTGCTTCTCTCACTCATGTGTAAATTCACATCAATGTGACTGATGTTCTTACATGAATCAGCCATGCAGAATTTGGCCCATTTCCACAACAGCCCTCTTCATTTAATCCTTCTGCAGAAGGTGTCACCTATGATATTTGTTTCAATAAAGCTATTGATTTCATATCTTCACCACTTTCGCTACAGTGTCTTAGGTCGTCAGGTCATATGGCCCTGCTTCATCCAATAGCTCCCAGGTCAATACCTTAAAAAACCTCAGTATTGACTACTGGCAGAATGATCATGCAAAGAAAAGGAGCCAGCATCAGTCAATCAGATTGTGTTTGGCAACCAGAGGGGGTAAAAATGGAACTTATCCTGATGACTGGATCGGTCTAATAAAGATACAAGTGCCTTCAGCTTTAAAGCAATTGATTCTCCTAAAAAATAACATGAAGGTGGGACTTGAAACAGTTTGAGACTGAATAGAAGTCCACCAGAAGCAAGAGTCCCTTCAGTTTGTGACGCTTAGAATTGCACCCACCGTGCAACTGTGCAGAGAGCTAAACTGATGGATGTATCCAAGGGAAATCCATCATCTTGGTATTGCAGCTTGGAAATAAAAGTGGATTTAAAGCAAAAAGAAAATATCCAAACCACTGATTTCCTCAAAGCTTCTGTCCTTTACTCAGTCTCCTAGAACAGCTTGAAAAAGAGTTCTAGAGGTTCTGTCTTTTAAAGTTGTAATCGGGAATAATCAGGAGTCCGATTTCTGTGCCTGAGGAGGCAAAAAGAACAGAGTTTTTGAGAGGGGATATTTTTGTTTGTTTGTTTACCATCTGGATGAGTTCTTTGTCTGACCTTAGATCCTAAGACAGCAAAGAGAGCTGGAATTAAATGGTCCAGGGAAACACTTTCTTCCATTCAGTAATTAAGGTGCCAGAACAGGCAACTAACTCAGAGCAGACAACCATTAGATAGCAAAGTTACCTAATCAAACTTGTAATTTTGGAAACTCTCCCTTCCTCATCTGTGTTTTATAGTCATTTTGATCTATATTTCAAGGGAATTTTATCATCAGAAAAAATAATAGCTAAAACTGGCAGTTGGGAGCTTTGCTTGATTGCCGCACATAGTAAAAGCAATTGCCTCCATCAACATCACATGGGCTGTTCCTGTACCTATCGTGCAACAGCATTGTAGCACAACAAAACCTCAATGAGCCTTGGCCCTTCACATGCAAGAGGTGTTGAAGACAATAGCTCCTTTCCAGAAGTATAATTACACTGGGCACAGACACAGGAAACCCAGCTCGGGGGAGCAGAGATGTTTCCTTCATCTTTGCTAAGCCCAGGCTGCCCTGTTGTCCTGACCTCTGCGCTGCCTCCTTTCCCCAGCCCACTGAAAGGCAACTGCTGATTCCTGGAAATGCTAAACCAGCAGGTCGATATACAAAACACTTCTTATATTTGCTTTTTCTTTCCTTTTCTGCTACTTTCCTCCAAAAGTGGCCACTGCCCCCTTCGATTGCTCTCACGGGGCAGCAGCAATCGGAATCTGCCAGGCCTCCATAACCACGGACGTGTTTTCTTTGCCTGACCGCCAGTCTTAATGGCCATGAAAAAGTGGCATGTGCGCTTCAACACTTGTCGAGAGCTGAAGACCTGAAGGCTTTCTTCAAAATCTCATCCAACCATAAGAGCTTTGCAAGAATAGAAGCTAAACCTAGGCAAGGGCTCCGGGGTGACACACAAATCTACTTGGTATAGAATGATATTATTTACAGAATGGTATTATTTTCAAAGCAAAACACAGTGCACCTCAGTTATAAATAGCTGATGGTGTCATTTTGTCAGTCTTCTTTATTTCTGTAACTGGGATTATTATATTGGCTGCCACTTGTTATTAAAGCTCTTGGAATTGCGGCTTGACTACAAAGGACAGTAAATGAGACACTTCTAGTTATTCTGTTCATATACACTCATATATATATGAACAGGACAGGCTTCCTCTTTGTTTTTGGCTTTGAACACAGTCACGTTTGTCTTATTTGCAAATCTTTTCCCCAATTTTCCCTAATCATCACCAAGTACCAAAGATGCAGTATTTTCCATAGGGATTCACTTCCAAAAAAAGACAGTATTGTCAGCCAATTACTTACCACACATTATAACATTTTCTTTGACATTTAAGCTTCCTCGTTGATTATGTTCACAAGCCTTTCTTCCTGTAGATTTGGCTCTGCAATTACCATGTATCAGGTGCCTAATAGATTTCCCTGGAAATACAGGTTGGCTCAAATCTGTTGCAAGCACTGAGGTATCCTGTGTATCCTCTGCCTGGGGCAATTTTGTGCCCCTGTTCTCAGGGCACAGAGTGGGACATGCTCCACCTGGCTATAAACAGGAGGACATGTTTTCACTCTGCATTCAGGCAGCCTAAAAAATTGCCTTCCCTCCACCCTAGCCTGGGACAGAATAGTGAATTACCACATCTCATCTGGGAACATTAAGGGAAGGAATAAGCACATGCCAAGAGTGCCTTAGATCACTCTAACCAACCCTGTTTAAAAAGCACCCTGGGCAGTGCCTTCAATGTGCCTACTTCTCTGTGCAGATAGGTTCTCTGTACCGACAAATTTGGATTTCAGATACCAAAGAGGGCCTGCAACAAAGCATCAGGCAATTTTAGATTCCCTACAGGTATTAGATTCCCTACAGGTGTAAAGCAGCTGACAGTGCTAGTCTAATTTGTACCAGCGTGCAGAGCTGACCCTTTGACTTATCTCTCTAGATTATATCTAAAAAGAGCACTCTTTTTATTCTCGGAATGTCTCATATCTCTATCACCTTCATTTCTTAGCACAGTATATAAAAAATCACAATAGAGGCTTCACCGCAAATAGCACTGCAGTCCTTCCAAAAAGTTCTGCACCGGAGGGAAGAAGTCTGGGACACAGTGGGAGTCGGCCAGGTTCCGAGCACAGTGCTGGGGTTTTGGAAATGCTCTGGCACAGTTTCCTGGCGCTCAGCGCATCGCTGACAGCAGCAGCCGGAGCACTCTGGCAACACGGGCACATCAGGAGCGTGGCAGCCTTCACTGAACTCACTGGGTTGATGCTGCTCAACAGTTAGGCTAATGGGGCGGCAGATCTGGCATCTGCCTTTCCTGCTAAGCTCAAAAAACTTGGAGTCTCAGCTGGGACTCCCTCCACCGCCCCGCACACACACATGCCCAGCTCCACTGCGTTTGGAACTCACACGGGCAGCACCAGGAGTTGGGGACACTGTCACCCACCTAGCACTAGTCAGTCACGGCAGTACCACTAACTTGCTGTTTAAATACAAACCTCAAACCATCTCAGTCTTCCTGTTCACTGACATCTTTACATACAAAAGCAATGGAGAAAAAAAATCTCATCTTCTCACTTTCTCCATGGTTAGTGGAAGAACCACCTCGGTCTACTCACAGGGTAGCTCTTGGCTATCATTTTTTGTGATACCAATCATTTTTTGTGATACCTAGGTGTTCAATAAGATACAGTTTCCCAGGGGATCTCTGCCCCTGCAAGCTTTCTGGTTTTTTTTTTTTGTTTGTTTGTTTGTTTTTAATACTTTGTTCTTCCCAGGCAATCTGGGCAAGGACTATTGTTTAAGTAAAAAGCTGTGAAAACTATAACCAGGAGACGATCCTTGAAAATGCTGAAATTAAGATGTTACTTGGGAAAGGAAAGGATTGATACTCTAGATAATCTAAGCATAACTAGAAAATGTGGTTCTTTCATCATTCTGTGTGAAAGGATGTTGTTCAACACACCCTCCTGTAACTAATAAGGGTAGAACTAATATGATAAATAATAGACCCCTAGAAAAAGGATTATTGTAGCAATAGAAGGAGTGATTTTTATAATCAATGTAAAATAGGTAGAGCCCTGAGTGTCACACCTAGAATATTGGTTAGTAACGCTGAGCAAGAAGGGAGTTTATAATTCACAGGGTCTGACTTGAAGTTCATTTGCAGCACAAGGAATGATGCCGTTTTATGTGACTGATACTTGCAATGCACATAAACACTTTAGATAAATAAATAGACATATTTACATGTGTGCATTACAATACAGTTATTTTTTATTTTTTCTCACGTGCTGCTGTATTTTGTACGCATTCTCTACATAAATATATGTGCATATTCAGAAAATAAGTATGCAATGTGCCTATAGATACAACATACGTGCTCACCTGCATGCTGCAATACGCATGAGTGTAGATACATGTCTTAAATGATGGTGCAGTCAGGGCATTCAGCTGCTTAGGTGCCAAGGCTGAAGCTGTAGCTGCAGGGAGGCTCTGGCATCATCTGGAGGGAGGTCTGAGCTCCAGGAGTGTCTGAAGAGTCTCCTCATCCCCACGATAAGAGCGTCGTGCAGGCTGAAGGGACAGGGGGTGCTTACTGGTTAGTTGTTTATTTGCTAATTGCATTTGCTTTAGCTTTAATTCCTTCATGGGGGTCAAATGGTTTGGGCCTTCACTGCCTCCCCAAGGACTGCCGCAGCTCAGGGAGAACTCGGTGCCTGCAGAAGGGTCCCCACAAGAAGGAGTGTTGGGAGATGCCACCGCAGCAGCCCCTGCGGCAGGAGAGGGACCGGAGGGGCTCGTGGAGGCTGCGGGAGCCTCTCCTCCCTCCAGCTGAAGCCTCTTGTATATTTGTTCCTTCACGGCTCCTCGTCCTTAGATTAGATTTCTCCTTTCTCATTACCAACCTTAATAGACCCTTCAGACCTCATTCCAGCCCCAGATATTATCTGACCCGTATAATTAATTAATTATAGCCCAAATATTATAGATTATTAAAAATAGCATAACTAATAGTGTAATATCTCAAGCTGTCGACTTTAATAGTCAACATTGTCTTGGTCTCTCTTATCAGGCTGGGACACCCGGTGAGAATATTGATTTCTGGTAATTTTAACCATCATCTGCCATCCTGATGGGTAATTGTCAGATTTTCACCAGAGTCAGAGCTCATTTGAAATCGTTAAACCGTCGGCAAGGCTCACAGTTGATCTTAATGTTTCCTTTTCTCCCCCTTCAATATGTTTCGGCAAGAGAGAGGAAAATAAATAGGAAGAGAAAGGGAGAGCGAGCAGGAATCGCCTGCGTGCGCCCATCTGATTTCTCTGCTGTTTTATTTTATTTTCCCTTTAGGCGTGCAGCTCCTGTGGATGCAGTGGGGCTGTGCGGGGGACTCCCCTGTTCTCTCCTTTCGCTAAAAAAAATAAAAATAAAAAAAAAATAAAAGAAAAAAATAATAATTAAATAAGAAAGGAAAAAGCCGCTTGTGCCCAGGGCCGCCTGGGTCGCCGTGCGCGGGACGGCGGCCGCGCAGGGAAGGGGAGACGCTCGGGCTCCCCTGTCCCAGGTTGGGCATTGTGCGGGGGGGAAGGTCCCCGCTTTCCCCTACGAGCAAAACGGCTCCGCTTGCCCAAGATGCGGAGGGGAAGGAGAGAGGTGGGGGGTGAAAGCCCTCGCAGAAGCGATGGCAGCCGCGATAAGTGTCACTTTGCTGGTATTCGATATAAAGCGCCGGCTGCGCTTTAAGGGCGGGGGGGTGTTAAATGAGGACCCCCCCGAGCTGCGGCACCCACCTGCGGGAGGCAGCGAGGGGAAGGAAGCTGCATAACAAACCCCGCGCGATGCCCCCAGAGCACTATTGAAACTTCTAATTATGATTCATGCGTGTGATAATATTAATTTAATAATCAAGGAGCTGTGCAGGAAGCATTAACCTCAATTAAGCTCATTACTACCCTAACCTGGAATCCCCAGGGCTTTTAAATCTTCTACTATGAGGACCTGACACTGCATTGATAGAGGGCGAGATCTGCTTCAGAATCCCTCTCAGTTTGGGGTGGATTTTTTTTTTTTCTTTTTCTTTTTTTTCCTTCCCCCTCCCCCCCTTAAATCGTTTGCATTTTCGGATTGAATTAATTAATTCACTGCCTCTGACTGGAGGCGGGGGGGAAAGGGAGGGTTATCGAGCACCCTGGGGCAGCCTGGGGAGCCTCGTCTCTTGTCAATAGTGAAGGCAATAATATTGGTAGCAAAAATAAAGGCTAAAATGCGAAAGGGGACGAGCTGCGGAGCCCGGCTGTGCAGCGATAAATGCCCTTAATTACGGGATCTCCACAGGCACCTCGGGGAGCGGTAGCCAAAAAGGAAGGGACGGGAGGGGAGAGAAGGAAGGCTCGTTTGTTGAACTGGAGTTTGGTACGATCTAATTTGAAATTAATTGTTGATTAATTAAGCGCGAGGTGCATAAAGCGCTCCCAGCCGCGGGGGGTGGGGTGGGTACCAGGCTGGGGGCTCTCCCCGTAACGGGGCTCAGCCGGCCACCCCCTGGGCGCTGTCACTCTCCCCGCCCGCAGGAGGCTGGGACCGGTCCCTCCCGTATCCCCTCGGGCGGGAGGGTCCCCCGGGCGGCCCCCACCGCAGATATTACCTGTCACAGCCCATCCAGCGCCCCGTGAACGGCGCTAACTTGGCGCCGAGCAGATAAGCAGAGATGGCAGATGGATGGAGATCGCGCAAATGAGCCTCTAATTGACAATCAATTGTGATTAGGAGCAAGAGGACATCTCTATAACGCGCCTTCAAAGGGCACCGAACAAAAGCGCCGGGCGGGTCGGGCGCCTGGGTCTGGCACCCATCCACCCGCCCTGACGGAGGGGACAGGGGAGCCCGGGTACCCGCAAACGGGCGCTCTCCCTGTCCAGCGCTGCCAGCGCCCTCGGGCTTCATATTTTCCTTCCTGCCAGATCCCCCTTGGAAAACATGTTTTTCTTTCCGAAAGAGGCACAAACAGAGGCGAATAGCAAAGCAAATCTGCTAAAGCCAAGTCATTGTCACCCACCTAAACTATCGTCTACTTTTCAGAAATAATATCGCAGAGCTCCGGGCAGAAGTAACGGGACAAAAACGGTTTGGAAGCAAAGATCGGATCAAAGTCATGGTCAGAGAAGAGGAGAAGAGCCAGGAGCTGCCAACAACCAACCAAACAGATGTGTGAGTGAGTGAGTGCGAGTGTGAAGATGCAGATTAAAACTTCGCCCTCGCTCTGTGTTGGTTCCTGTAAGGTCAGGAAAGGGAGAGATGTAATTCCCTACACACGATCCCAGATCACACTTAGCATTTCAAGGCGGGAGGTGATTTATAATTTAAAGATAAAGCATAATAAAGTCATAAAAGGGAAAGGCCACCGTTGTGGTGTCTGATTAAGCTCGGAGGGCCGCTGTATAATATATGAGCGGGGGCTCTGCGCGGCGGGGCTCCCCTGGGCCCAGCCCGCTGATGGACTCATCATGTCCCAGCCCCACCAAAATTACAGGCTGATTGTTTTACCCATTATTTCTCCCAACTTTTAATTTCTTCTTTCTAAAGGATCATTGCCCGCGGTAATTGCAAAAGACCTGTCCTTGTATGTGTCACCAGCCTCAAAGACAAAAAAAATCTAATTTTCTTTTTATGCTTTCTCTATTTTCCCACTTTTTTTTCCCCTCCCTGGCAGCTAATTCAAACCAAGGAGCAAGTGGAGCGTCTAAAACAAGAATGAAATTGATATGATCGAGGCACACGCGGCTATACGAAGAGAGGGGACATTAAGTAGAGAAAGAAACCCCGGGGTTGTAGTTCGTGGATTACTCTGATTTCTTCATTTTCCATAATTAAACACATTTAAGACTTTTCCCCCCTGAATTAACCACACATAAGACCTTTTTTTTTCTCCGAAAGAGGAGGTTAGAGCTGCCTCTTGCTTACTTCTGCAAGGTAACAGACCCCTTTTTTTCCCCAGTAACTTCGAAATTATTAATTGTCGTATTCTGTCTTGTTCTGTTTCAATGCGTTAATTTTCTCCGTGTCCCTGCCCAGCACTTCGGTTTGATGTTTAATTGTAATTAACAAGCCGCGGCAATTAACAGCCCCCCAGCCCGCCCTCTCTCCTCGTGCTTCCCCCCACTTTTGCCCTAATTTAATACGGGGAAGGGAAACAGGTGTTGGGGACCGACTCCTCGCAGCGCACACACGCAATCCCTTCTTGATCGTACAAGCTCGCTATTGGGAAAAGCTTACGGGCCCATCTTGCGGATATAATATCTACTTTATATTGATCCCGCAATTATTTAAAAGAAAGCGGCATCCCCTCCCACTTCTCCAAATAAGGCTATTTAGGTGCTTCGAGCCGAGCGGAGGGGTGCGGGGACGCCGTTGGCGGCGCCTTCCTCCCCTGCTGCTGCCCCCGCTCGCACTTTCGCGCTCTCTCTCCTCCCGCCATGAGGATTCCAGACTATGATGGGCGAGGGATTAATTTGTAGCCAATTACAGCGCGGTGCTAAATAGCAATGCATAAATAAACGGCGGGTGGGTGAGGGAAAGGGGTGCAGCCTGGGGAGTATGATGATGAGGAGGAAGAAGCAGCAGCAGCAGCAGCAACTGAGCGGAGGCTCCGAGCCGAACAGCGCCCGGTGACTCGTGCGGTGCCCGGAGGCTCCCAGCCGCGGCCAGCGCAGCCCTGCGCGCTCCGGGGAGGAGTTTCCAGCTCAACTTCGCCGAAGGAAGAGGGAGGGGAGAAAGAGGAGGTGGTTGGGGAGGTGGGAGGGGGGGGGAATAAGTTGCAACCGCGAGGGGCTCTGCAAAGAGCCATGAACGCGAGCAGAGACAAGGTCGGGGACATCTCCATCCCGGCAGCGGCCGCCGCGGCCGTGACGGTGCCCGCGGCCGCCGCGGGGCTCGGCGGGGAGCCCTGCGCCTTGCACGGCCCGGGCATGGACCGGCCCGCGGAGCCGCCGCTCTACTCGTGCCCCTCGGGCAGGGACAGGCCCGGCGACAGCCAGAGCAGCACGGCCGGACAGGAGGGGCCGGTGGCCGCGCTGCCGCCGGGGCACAGACCCACCTCCTTCTCGGTGCTCGACATCCTGGACCCCAACAAGTTCAACAGCAAGCGGAGGCCGTGCGCGCTGCTCTGCAAAGCACTTGCCACCGAGGTGGCGCTAGGAGCGCAGGACAAGCCCGAGGACTCGGTCACGGAGCTGGCCGAGCAAAAGGCTCTCGCCCAGGATTTGGACACGTGCAAGAAGCCCGCGGACCTCATCAGTGAGTAGGTCTGGGGGCTCGGAGCCCTCCGGGAAGGTGCATGTCTTTAACGCCACCAGCCCAGCCCGGGTAGCGCGCTTGGGGACTGCTCCCTCCCGGGACATATAAGAAGGTGGGAAAGTGTTTTAGGCTGTGGGAGGGACACAGCCCCGGCTGGAGGCAGAGGTGCCAACGCGAGCAGCCGGGGCAGTGCGGGCAGCATCGGAGCCGGGGAATCCCGGGACCGCTCCGCGCTCCTGCCGGCTCCGCGGACGGCCCGGGGAGGGCCCAGGCCCCGGAGAGGGGCTCAGGTTCCGGAGTAGAGGGGCTCGGCGCGGCCTCCCGCAGCATTCGGACTTTTCTCTCTGTGCTTCCCAGCTCCAAACCCGTTCCCTTCTTCCCCCCTCCTCGTCCCCCAGCCTGCTGCGCGTTGCTCTGGGCGACAGATTCAATTTTCTCTCTCCCCTTGGCTTTTTTAGGACAAATCAGACTAATTGTGACAAAATGCTGGTTATCTCTGGAAAAACAATTAAATTCCTTCGATTACATTTAAGGTAAAATGTGCTTAGCAGCGTAAAGAGGCTGGATAATGGGGGAAATCGCCCCAGAGTGGCATGTAGGACTGCCTGGATCGATATCCTATTATCGAATTGTGCATATCTCTTTCAAGCACCTTGCAAACTCTTCCCTAACATCTAAATTATAGGGTCAAAATTCGGATAATTACTCGATTAAAACCTATTACACTTATTAGGGCTCGCTATTGATCGGGAATTGCATTCGACCCGAGCTCCAGATTGCTTTTCTGGGTCCAAATATCCCAACTTTCTCCCCTCTAAACAGCAGTGCCGCTGAGGACATGGGAGCAGTTGCGGGGAAAACAGCACTAGGGGAAACATCCACAGTTCCTGGGTGTCCTGGAGGGGAATAAGGCTGGAAAGTGGCGAGGAATTAACTTCTCGAGAGGAAAAAAAAAATAATTTCTAGGCTTTTAAGGTGGGAAAGAACTCGGAGTTTCCTACTCCCGTCGTGGCTGTCCCGAAAATCAGGCAGCCAAGAGTTCTGGAAGCTCTTCTAGCCCGACCACTTTACACAGATGTGTTTAAATCATAAAGCAAAATCCAGGAACGAGTGGTAATCGAAGCCAAAAAAAAAAAAAAAAAGCCGTTTCTACTGGGCGCAGTTATTCATCTGAACTGCTCTGACTTGTGTCATACTAAAGAGACCGACAAGGTCCGACTGTCACCAACCTTTTACTTCGATCTCCAGCCAGGGACAGAAATACAGCTCCCTCCCTTCTCTAAAAATAAGTATATTTGGAGGGCTCCCCAAGCCGTGTGCCCCACTTGTGGACAAGTTTCCGAGACATGGCACCTTGAGCTCTTCAGTTGTAGCACCTTAGTACCATGTAAAGGGAAAACAGCCACAAATGGAACTACTGGAAAAATCTAGAACTCGACAGTTATTTTTTCTCTCTCCTTCTTAAGTAATATTGCATCGATCTGTAGCTTAATTTAGGAGACGAAAGTATTTCGAAAGTATTTCTAGCCAGAAAAGTATCAACACCATAAAAATGTGGCGCTCTGGCAAAAGGAGAGAAATGACGGTGTTGCAAACCACTTGTGAAACTCATTTAATCTTAAAAATAACTAATTAGACCCTGTATTATACGGTAGCTTCCAGGAATGCAAGTTCGACATGAATCTGCGTTGAACTGTAAATTCAACTGCGTTGAATTTTCTGTTTAAGGAAAATTTTAATAACCCCTAATTGAGCAGCGCCTGCCATAGGCTTCGCTGGAGGAAAAAAAAAATCTCTATCTCATATCCTAGCAAACCCCCATTCCCTGGAAGCGCTAACGCGGACCGGGGTTATGCTTATTACCAAGCGCCCAGCACGGACTCTTATATACAGATTTTTGTACGTTGTTGTTGTTGCTGCAGAAATTACGTCCCATGATTTACAAAAAGTTCTACAGGTTGCAGAGTATTTAACTTAGCTTCGTCTTCACGCTCTGTTCCAAAATATGGGGAAAAACCTAGCTCCATTCCCCATTCACGTGCGGCAGTTTTGTGGGTTTGTTTTTTTTTCTTCCTCCCCTCTATTCGCGATTTAGAAATAAATCAGGAAAAAATCTTTAAGCTAATAAAGCCCGCGTTATTAGGACAGGTTTCCGAGTAAATATGATCCTATTGAACTTGTCTGCCTCCGTAGGGAACCAGCCACAAACCGGCGTTAGCCCAAAACAACTCTCTCTCCCAGACTCTCTCACTTAAACCTCCAACCTGAGATGTGCATCAGAATGGGAAAAAAAAAAAAAAAAAAAAAGGCGGGGACGAAGTGGGATATTGAGTTTGAGGGGAATTAAAACCGACTAACGTGTGCACAGGACGAGAAAGAAGCAAAACGCTTCTCTAGTTAGTTACACACCTCGGTTACACGAGGTAAAGGAGCTTAGAGAGCCGTCCGGGCCTCCTCCTTGGAGGTGTGAGCAGCTGCTCGAGGTGAGAAGTTTGGGAGTGTCTGAATCCCCCCCCAAAAAAGGGAGCCCGTTCAAGGTCCTCTGCGGCGCAGGCGTTTCCCAAATGCCCCTTCGGGGGAGGTTGCGGGAGCCTCGCGGTTCTCCCGAAGGAAACCGAGGCCAGTCGGGAGGAGCCGGATTCCCGGCAACGGCTGTTCTGGTTTCATAATGACAGAATTGTCAACAGGAGTCCAATGGCCCTCAATATCGGGTAATAATTGCCTTGTTCTCCGATGGAAACCCGTTAATTGGAGCGTAATATAAACCCAAATAAATTAAACGGCTGTTAACTAGTTTGTACATTGCACAAAATGAGTTTAATTAAGTTTGTATCTGCTCTGCTAATCAATACAAGTATTTACTCCACTTTAATACTTCCGTCTCGCGAAGAGACGGGAGGTCAAGCAAGGCAGAGAAGGGGTTAAAAACGCCGGAGCAAAAGCCAGTTTGCAAAAACCCTGAGGGTTTTTGAACTCTCCGCCGTGCGGAACTAAAACCGCGGGGGAAAAGAGCGAGGAGTCCCCTGCCCGAGCGGCCAGCCCCGGAGCGGAGCGCGAGGTCCCGCGGCGCTGCCTGCGCGGGGCAGCCCCGGTGTCACCCGCGCGGCTGCGGTGCGAGCGCCGGGGCAGCGGCCGCGCTGTCCCTTGGGGCCGTCGCGCCGGGCAAGCGGGCGGGCGGCCGCCCCGTGCGGGT
>JAUBNY010000359.1:2689259-2703905 GCA_032275445.1 Crypturellus soui | reverse complement strand
TCAATAGAGAGAAAGAGAGCAGCAAGAAAGACCATTTCTTCACAAGCTGAATAAGTGGTTTGTATTTCACTTCATGAACATTTGCTTGAATGCTCTTTTTGTCTTTATTTAGTTTTAAATTTTTTACATATGACAGCAAGACAACTCTTTACGGAAGGAACTTCATAAAAATATAGGATAAAATAACAGGTTATTACTGTATGCAATAATTAAGATTGTTTTCCTGCTTTTGTGTTTTGTGTTTTATACTATTGCATCAAAAAGCAGCAGGTAAATAACTGCTAGGAAGCAATCAGCACAGAAACTATATAGCTGCACCTCTGGTTAGATAACATGCAAGGCTTAAAATTCAGCCTTTTGTTTGTCATGTTTACAGCATGACACAAGCCAAAGAGTCTTCTTGACTGTGCAAACAAAAACATTTCGAAACATTTAGAAAGTAGGAGACGTAGGGGATAAAAGAAGTAGATTCCAATAAATTAGTAATGATTTTTTCCCCTATTTTATCTCTGATGGTGACAGTTCTATTCCACATTTCCAAGGCAGTTTTGCTTTTATTCAGTGTAAGGACAAAACTCGATAACCAGAGCAGACTGCTTCCACACTCATATTCCCAAGTTAGGCAACTTCCTCGCATCTCCAGTTGTGAAGTAGTAATAGCTCTTCCCCTCGAAGAAATAGTGCACAAGTAAATTCATTACTTCAAGCAAATTCTAAAGACAAAGTCACTTCTACATGCAGCTCAGCTACAAGCAAATGATGCTCCAACAGCAGAGAGAATAAGACAGAACAGGAAGGAAATATCTTACCCTAGCACCAGCGCTGAATTCCTTTTGTGTCACAAGAACTGAGTACCAAGCAGCACAGTTCCATCCTTCACCTTTAAGGCACTGCAACCAGCAGCTAAATAGCCAAGGCTGTAATGTGGGAAACCACAAGTGGACACAAGATTTTATCTGTCTCCTAAGCCTGCTTTGAAGCAATATCTCAATTTTTAAGCAAGAAGCAGTACCAGTTCTACAAAGCAATCACTCTTCAGTGTGGTAGGTAACATTGGTGCATAGTGCCCAGAAGCAGGGTAACGTTATGGAAATTTTCTCACGGAGCTGCTGCTCTTTCAGGCAACCACTCTCTTCAGCAACATCGTGCACTGAAAGCGGCTCTGTGGTACCACAGGACCGCTGGTTTCTTGTCTCTTGCAGACATCAGGTGCAAGTGTAAATAAGGATTATACAAATGGGAGGTCGTTAAAAGTCTGGTAATGCTAATTTGGCATGACACCCCTAATGGGTTATATCTTCACACTTCAGTTATCTAATCACCTAAATTCTTTTAACAAATTTACATTTCGTCTTACATATGGAGATTCAAATTGACTTGTTTAATTCTCCCTTCACCCAAACTGCACCCATGCTCAGCTCATCTTACATATTCAATATCACCAACAACTTGGGGGTCATCTGTAACAGTTACATATACACACAGACAATGCGGGTGCATGTACATCTATGGATACAATTCCTCCCTGTCTCCAAATCTCTTTTCCCTTTACACAGACATTTCAGATCTCAAAACAATCACCACTATGTATGTCATCAAAAACAGCATATGAGCTCAAAATTTACTTTCATTTTCTTAAGAGAAGTGAAATGAAGTGACTTTTAAATCAGTTATCTAAATGTCACATTTCAAACTTAAGTACATAAGATGGAAGAAAGCATGTGCATAAAAGGTTTCCTGAATGGATATTCTTTCCTGAGCAAGGAGCCTATGTAGTTATTTTAAATGCCGAACCAAAGCTAAATTTCTTCAGGAACATCAAGAATGATTCATTTTTGTTCAAACTGTTCTTCTTTTAACTAACAAATCACATAAAGAACAAGCCAATGTGACCATCAGCTCCCTCACAACTACAATGCACATAAAAGATGAGATAAATTTCACAGGTCACATACACTGTTCTAATTTTATTAAAATATTACTTTTTCATTTACAGATGAGTAAAAATTGCCCAGTTCTTTTTTGTGTCCTACAGCCCTGCACCGCTGTCCTGTGCTCTCTCTCAACAGGTACATTTGGTCCCCATTCCACCCTTTAATCCATTTCAACCTCATCACTACCTCAGTACTTCCAGTTCTACTTGATCTTCCCCAGCTATTTGTTGGGCAAAATATGTGCCTGTAGCTTGTCTCAAGCAACACACACGTGCAAAGAGGGCACTCGAGGCGAAAAAAAGAGAAGCATCATCTGCTCAGCAGGGCACTGATTTAGTCTCAATCCTCTGTACAGTTGCTACTTTCCATATTCTTCAAATAAATAGAAACTGAGGCATTTGTCCTGCTATCAAACTGGAACTGCAAACTAGCTTTGTTGCAAATCCTTAGGAGGGGAAAACAGACAAGATATACAACCTAATCAATGCAAGGCTTGCTTCCAAGGGCACAAAAGTGCCTTGATAAAGCCCAGAGAGGGCACGTTTGACAGCAGCACTATGAGGGCTTCATACCAGGAGAGGTCCTTGGAGTTGACCTCAGCCACTCCAGAATATCACTGAACACCTTTCACTATCTGCAGGCAATTTTGATAGAAGACAGTGAAAAGGTTCCTCTAGCTGTATCTTTTTGGATTTACACAGGCAACCCCCTTTAGTTTGACTAAAAAGGAACAATTGCTTTATACAAGTCAAAGCTGCAGCCTCACTTCTATGATGGAAACTGCATACGTTAGAAATAAGTAAGAACTGAGTGAAAAGATAACATTACCCAAGTGATACATTTCAGGTCAAAATAATTCTTACATGAAAAGCTATGATGAAATAAAAGAGAGAGAAATCTAGTGAAGTGTCTAAGGTTGTTAAACTTATACTTGCTGGCAGAAACTTTCTCTACAATGTACTGAAGCTTCTGAGTCAATGCACCATGCTACACAGAGACAACACTGCAGACACTTAATAAACTAGATGCACAAAGGGCAAGAAGTAATGCACTGAAATTTAATTATTTGAGATGAACTTTTGCCAGTAGCTCTCCTCTCAATTTCACAAGAACACATTATGACTATATATTTATTTTAAAAAAAAAATTTAGAATGCATTAAAAGGCGGCTTGTTTTGTTTAAATAAAGCAGACAAGCCCAAGATTACGTTCTGTCATCCAGCATCAAGGGCTAGAGTTCTGCACTTCCATGCAGAGCTCCAGTTAACTTCTTGCGACAGTGGCAACACCTCCGAAAGGAATTTGATGTTCTGAGCTGCAAATAAGCCACCTTATGGGAGGCAGTGGTTGCATATTGGCTATTAATGCGGGGAACAATACAAAATCCCACTCCATCTCTCCAGACTGTTACCAGTATTTCTAACATCCAGGCTCACTTATAGTTCTACTTTGAGATCCCCTCAATCAAAGCACATCTTTAGCAGAGAGGCACTCAGAGCTGCTTCTCACTCTAAATGAACAGTGGAGCATGAGGGAAGGAAATAAGCTTCTAGTCTCAGTTGCTTTTGCTCCTAGAAAGCGTTTGTTTATCCAGAGCCAATCACTGCTGCCCTGTGTGTGTAATGACTTCCTGGGAGCAGTCGGGGAGATTACCCACACCACTGATCACTTTATTACTTCATAATGGCTGTTTATTTACTTTACTGCAGCAGTAACACGCAGGGATAGAGCTCTTCACAGCTGGGCAAACTCACCGTATTCCTCCCGCAGGTGGTCTGGAATGTGGGGTTCGTAACCTTCCTTCTCAGGGACCTCCACAAATTCATCATCATCATCATCGTCGTCGTCATCGTCTGAAGCTTTCATCTATAGAGACAGGATTTTTTTAATCAACACAAAGATTGTTTTTCATTTCCCTCCACATTCCATAATATTTTGCAGACATCACAGTCACCCTACTGAACTGCTCCTATTCCAAAAGTATTTCACTAATTATGTATTTAATCTTTATCTAAGGTTAGACCTTTGCTTAACGTTTTATCTCTAAAGCCACACTCTATCCCAAGGTATAAAAAAGGCTTTAAAGAAGAGATCCATTACTCCACATACAGCTGTTGAAGTCTGAGAAAGTGTGAACCTATAAAATAAAACTGAAGATTCTTAAAATAACATTAAGATTTTGACTCAAGCAAATTAGAGCCTTGTCTCATTTCATTTTCTTCATCTAGGTACATCCGAACAGTGTGTGGCCTGTTATACGCTGCTCCAGGGCTCAGACACTCAGAGCAAACAAGCAGGGAGGGAAGCTCATGGACTGCCAGGCTTAATTCCGACAGAAGAAAGAACCATCAGATTTGTTTTCATACAAAAATGTTTCACTGTGTCTCTTCACAACAACACTCCAAATACTTTGACACATTCATTTCTTAACTTTGTAAACCCCAGTCATTTATACATGCAGCATGTACAAAACAGCAAAACAGGATTTGCAAATGTGCATTTATCCTGTTCAGCATTCTGAAACAAAGTGTCCTCGACCAGCCAAAAAACATAAATGGAGTTACTGCCAATTAACTAGGGCAACTAATTCACCCAAGTGATTTGCTTTGCTTCACTTCAGCTAACCACTACTATGCATGCACCAGTTGGCCTATGATTTTTTTCCTCAGTTTGTTTCTCACCAGAAAATGCATTTTTCCACTAGGCTGCGTGTAAGCTAAAAACATTTGTGCCCCCTCAGACACGGTTTCTATTACCAGGCTTTTAAAATCCCATATGACAACTACCCTAAAAACACAGCAATGCTGGAGGTTTTACACTCTATTTCTTTTGCCTAACTTGGCAGCTACCTGATCCTTAACAATAACATAATTAGCAAATTATTGTCTTTACCATCCACTTTTATAGTCTGGGAGACAACTTAGAATATCCACTAAAAGCAGCCTTACCACAGAGCTGTCGATGGCTCTTTTTCAACTTCACTGCAACAAGCCCCCATGGCAGGTAAGAAATGGCATGATTTTTGTTATTTCCAGGCCCGGTCTTTATTTCTCCCATTGCAACTGACTCACGTTGATATTCCTATCAACTACTCACTGTTACAAGCACTAGAGGATACTGCAGGTTTTGCCTGCAGCAGAATTTTCCCAATTTAATTCACTCCGCTAATCGTGTGTCACAGCTGCACAGCTGAGTTCCTTTAAATCATACATACACTCCGAAGCCACAAAACCTAGAAATCAACCTTGGTTTACAGAGTGTAGTTAATAAATAAACAAACAAACAGCATTTCTTTTTGGTCAGTATTATTTTCAAGTTGGATTGAAACTCGTTCCTAATAAACAACATTGACGTTAATGTATGCTTTAACATATAATGAATGGATAGTGCAGGTTAGAAGTGAGATTTTTCTACTTGACGGAAAAAAAAAAAAACCACCTTTGATTAAAGAATGCTGTAATTCTAGGTTAAAAAATACTGTCCTAAAGAACACAGTGGCTTTATTAGGGCGTCTTTATCACAGAATCTCTAATTATTCTTCCCTTTAAAATAATATTGCAGCATAATCTCTCAAATAAATTATTACCAAAGACAACTACAGCATCATGAACCAAAACGGCAGCCTCTTGAGCCAAGCTACTGTTTCCTCTGATTAGCAGAGGGAGAGAGTTACCAATAGCCCCGCTATGTTGAGGCATCTTGCATCCTCCCAGCAAACTTGGGGTTTCCCCCCACAATTATCTTCCCTCGTCTGAAGCAGAGAGGCAACTGAGGCCCCAGCTGACATGGCAAAGACAGGTACATGTGAAGGTCAGGTTCCCCACAAGAAATCAAAATGAAGATCTAATGGGAAGAAAGTGTCACTCTACTGCAAACCATAAAATTGCAAAGGCACCAGACATGACTGCAGCACATCTGCATTGAACTGCATCTTTTAGAAGAGCTTTCTGATGACTGAAAGGAAAAAAGAAAGAAAGAAAGAAAAATAAACCTAAGTTTTCATCCTCAGCACAACAGAAAAGGGCTACAGACTAAAGGAGAAACTAATCTGTATTTTGGTTTCAAAATTCTGTTGGTCTTGTCACTCCCTTTTTAATTTGCTACAGGCAATATAATTAAATTCAGAAATTACACCCACTCCTACTTCTGCAGCTAGAAGCAGGACAACTTCATGTTCTATTCCTATTTTAGCTATTAAGAAAGGTTACACCAATCTAAAACTTGTCATGGATGATCTTAACCTACAGCTTTAGTCCACGCTGCAAACCCAGTCTAACTTTTACCTTGTAAAACAGGGCAAGTATTTTCAACACTTCTACAGTTTTTACTCAGAAGTAGCCTGTAGATACGTAAGAAGCAACAGGTTCCTGGAACTGAGAAATAACCACAAACCTGTAAGAAAAAGGCACCATTTAACTTAAACTCCCAAATGGTATCTAAGATACAGTGCTTGTATAACGTGCAGGCTCATGCAAGAGATATATTTCAGAAGAGTGGAAGGAAGCCAGGACACTACCATCTTGATTTAAAATTTCCCCTGATTTGTTGATACGCTGTTGGAGGCGCTTGGATGTCTGTGTGCATTAGTGCACTACAATGAAGTGGGCTTCACTAACCTTCAGCTTGAAAACTGAATTAGCAGCAACTTCACCACGTACCTGCAAGGACTAAAACGCCAAAGCATGCGAAAAGCTGGAGGGAGAAAAGGCATAATCAGATGCAAATTCACTTTGTTTAGGTACAACCCATGAGGTGTGCGTTCAACTACTATAGAAAACATTAATCATAGGAAACTGTAATTTTTGTTATCAGTCTAACACTAATCAAAAGGGAAACCTGTCACTACCGCTGACCTGTGAAACGTCCCAATTATACTCTTCGGAAATGACAGGAGCACTTAACTTCCTCACTGAGTAAATGACGACAATCAATCAAGTTTGAATAACAATGAGCCACGGAGCTGAAAATTATTTTTTGTATAGAATCTACCCAGGAATTTATGAAAGGTGAAAAGCAACCCAAGGTTTTAGGGGCATTATGGCTTTCAGCTAGTGCAGTGCATATCAAACACTAAACAGAATTTATGTGTTTTAATTTTCTAAAAGGTAGATGTGGACTTGGTGCTACAATGCATAACATATAATGCCAGATTTTAAATATGGGGGTCATTTTCATAAAATATTATGCTTATTGTTCACACCCTTGAATTTCACTGGGGTTTTTTATTAAGTTTAAATTTCCTGTTAAAACAAAACAAACAATCAAAAAAACCCTGCTTTGCTAACTATCAGGAATTAAGCCCTCTTTTTCCTTTAAAGAGACATAAAAAATTTATTTTGATATCATCTTTAACAATATCACATTTAACAATGTAACTTATTTTCCTTTTTAAGAAGGAAAGTCATCACTTGTGGAAATACAGAAGTTGCACAGGATCAGTGGCCAAGCATGTCACCATTTACTTCATTCCAGTGCTACTTCATCAGAAACATCCCACTTAGGCTTTCTTTTTCCCCCATTCCCTTTCCATGAAATGGGGGAGAGCTCACGGGCAATATTATTACAGTTAGAAAAAAAAAAATTTAATTTTCAAAAATCAAGAAAGTTCCCAACCAAACTCTGGAAATGCAGCATAAAAATTCAATCATCCATTCTCTGCTTTGCCATTATAGGTAAACCTTTTCCAGAAGATAATAAACAAATAAATAAAGAGACCACACTATAGAATAAATAAATAAATAATCTATTATTATATCAAAGAAATAAATATTTAAAATAACATTTTAAGATGTAGAATTAGTAAATTACTATCCCTTAAGAAGAGTGGCTGGACTTTCACAAACCACAAAAAAAAAACCAAGAAAATAAACAGGAAGATAAAATATGCAATTTACTATTTCTAATTCTCTACATATGAAGTAAAGTATAAGGTTAAGTAATACAAACTTTTCTTGTCATATACAGAATTAAACATCTTTAAGATAACCAGGCACGCCACTGGTTGTTCCTCAATAACCTGGCAAAGAACATGGGAAAAGTGGCCGTGTTCTCAACCCTTCCTTACTCCTGGGCGACACTCTGGCAGTCACCAGCACAGCCCAGTACCCTTCAACTCACCTGTGCCTGAGAACACAGAGGAAACAAACCCCCAAAAGTCCAGCAGCCTCCAGGCATCAATGCACTTGGGCACCTCCGTGTACGCACGTGTCCCGTCCAGTGCCTCCCTCCTTTCTAGTTTTACACAAATCGATTACTAGAGGATTTAAGAATCTGAACCTCTGCAATCATAATTAAAACAAACAATAAAGTGATGGAAATATACAGTGCAATCCGTTTATAGGACTAGATGTACAGCATTTCCTAATTATTTTAGAAAAAGAAAGAAGAGAAAAGATAGCACATGGAGGAGTCATATCTACTTACTAAACCACCGCTAGCAAACTACAGCTGGGACCGTTTAATAAATTTTGTATGGTCTAATTAACTTGGCTTGCAATCTCAATTACTTTCCACCCAAGAAATCACTTTTGTTCAGTTTTATGTGTGTCTGTTTCTCTTTAAAAAAAAAAAAAAATGATGTAAGGCATCCTCAGACAAGTGAGCTCTAAACTTCATTTGTCTTTCAGCAGGCTTGATGGCTATGCATTTAAAAACCCATTCTATCTTATAAACTAAAAATTAAATGTACTCAGCTGTGATGGTCGTCATTGCATCTGCTATTTATATGCTAATACCCTCACTGGAAGATCTTGCAAATTATTCTACCATGCCAATATCTCATGTGCATCTACTCAAAGCCAACTAAGTATTTTTCTAGAGGCAGAAGATTTTTGGTTAGGGAACCAGAATATTTATCACAGGATGGTAGAGTTATAGGGACCACTTCAAACAAATAATTTTAACTCAACCACAACAAAAATTTTACTTCAGTCATCTTTAACAAAATTTGGGAATATTCTGTGTAACCAAACACTGAGTGAGTAAAAATATTTTTTTCCGGTACCAATAACAGCAATTGGCTAGTCAAACGATATCTCTTAAACTTAATGACTTTTACAAGGTCCTCCTAATCCATCCTTTTATATTACCCAGCACAGAATGAAAAAGAAATAAACACTGGCATTTTGACAGATTTCAGAAGGGTGCTCGATTTTTCCTTTGATGACTGCAGCGCAAGGAAAACGCAAACTCCTAAAAGAGCCATATTTATCGGGATCTCCCCCGCACACACTCCCTCCCCCTTGCTCCCACCATTTGGACATAAATTCAAAAGGGGATGACTGCAAATAAGATATGTAGCCTAGGCAAACCACATTTTATGCTTTCTAATAAAAGTATCACCACTCATTCTACTTGCAGTTGCTCAACAGCACACAGGCTACTTGGGCAACCTGACTTTCCTTTGGGAAGACGCTTTTTGCATTATCTCAAGCACCAGTCTGAGTACTATGCTAGTGAATGGGCATATGTTGTTGCAAACTTCCTTAGCAATTTTGTTGTTCATGCGTCCAGTTTTTCCTTACGGCGATACATTAGCCAGACAAGGTCTCCAAGTAGTGTCACATTTCAGAGACTATTTTGGGATCACTATAGTGCTGTGCCAAACGTTCCCCTTTCAACCTACTGGTAAACTGAGCCCCACCATACTGGCACATTCAATCGCCATGAGACACATTGCTCAAAATCTGTCTCTCGCTTCTTTGATGGCTACAGAAACTTATGTTTCTAGATCATTTCAAACTAAACATGCCACAGCAGTAGATCTTAAGCCTGGCAGACACTTGAGAAAAAACTTGATCTAATTGTTGCACGATTCATTTATGTCCAGTGTATCTATGTACTAGCACACGTCTTCATAGTTTCATAGCTGTTCACCAAACTATAGTTTCATAATTGGCACATTTAACAAAAATGTCATACCTAGAAGACGATGCAATGCAAGCTTAGCATTCTTTAGCCATCACCACTCAAGTGTTTTTTCTTCAATTATTTGGCACAGATCCTTAGATGCATTTTCTACCTCATTACCTGGACACCTACCATCCACCCACACCAAGAACAGGTGGGTGGGTAAATATTTTTAAGTCTTTAAATCAAGTTATTCTCTGTAATCTCAACTTTTTCTTCATGACTCATGGATAGACATGAGTAAGGAAACCCTGAAATGCATTTGCAATTTTTCATTCATCTTGAAAGCTAATGCAGGATCAGGCCTGTGACGCCACAGAACTGACAAGTTAAGTGACAGGAAATCTTGTCTGGAGTTCATGCTCAGACAGGAAGGTACCTATTCCAGAGCACAGTTCAAGAGATATTTCCCTTTCCCATAAGCAGTGGGAAAATGCACATTTATCACTACATAAGAAAGCAGCTACCACACAGTCACTCTCATGGCTAGCATCACTTGAACAGTCACTACCTTCTTTTTTGACAAGGTATTTTCCTCTACCACCTGTCCCTGGTGCACAGGCCTAGAGGGAATTCTTCAAAGCAGGAGTTTTCAGCTGGTCCAAGTCATTTATAAGATGATGAACCTTTTTTTCCATGTCCTGCTGAAAGACTTTAAGGGATATTTTGTATTATTTAATCCCTGTGACTCAAAGAACTATATATGGTAATAGTAAGTTTCAGATCTGAGGGGAAAACAAGTAACTACTAGTTATCTTTATTAAAATTTAATAAATGTAATTTTTATCTAAAATGCGGTATAACAAGATTCCTATTAGTGCTCACTCATGCAAAAAGGTTCTACTGAATTTGATAGATGACCACGATTGTTTAGGCTATCCCTGTAGTCTAAACTCAGTCTGAGTAGACTCCTGCTACTGAACTTTGGATCCACTAGCAGTGGCTGTTTTGTTATGTATTTGCACACACATACACATAAAAATCGGCAACTAAATGGCACTTTCCTTTAATTATCACTTTTATGAATGAATTTGCAATCACAGACTTAAAAAAATATTTCAGCTGCTATGATTTTAACAGCTGGATATTTTCCTCAATTAAATAAACCTAATTTATTATAGGCAACAAGTCAAAAATAAAATGTTCTATACAAGCGCCACAAAAGCTTAAGTATTTTTCTTATTATGGTTTTTAGGAACACTGATAACATTAGATGTGTATTGTGAATATATTTACTTTAATAATATTATTGCATGAACAAAATTTAAGTGACTTAATATAATAAATCCTCCTAGGAATGTTCCAAGTCTGATTTTTTTTTTTATTTTTATTTTTAAAAGCTTTATGCAGTCCACCTGAATTCAACTTCAAAACCTATTTTATTCACTTAAATACATTTTTTCCCCCTGTAAGGTAGGATGAGTAAAGAGCAAGAAGCAAATTTGCATCTAGTAACTACTGAGCACACATTATTCATCGATGAATCAAGGGAGATGACCCTTTGCCCTGATAAACTTAAATACTTAACATAAGGGTTAACTTTTGCTGATAGAGACATCCTACTTTATTTTACACTCTATTAGAAAGGCTCCAAATTGCATTGTGCGACCTATGCATCAGAGAGGAATCAGAGGTCGTCACAGTGACAAGTCTAAAAATTCATGACTAGATTTGCATAACAAGATATTTTTAATAACTTGGCAACAGCAGCAGGCTGCATATCCAGTGCAAAGCATAAAATATACCACAGCAAAATTCAGTTCTGCAAAAGAGAAAAATTAAACCATACTAACCGAATAAATACTGTGACAAGAGAATACTGCACTGAGTGTCAATTTTATAGCGTTTTCTTTTTTGCTCGTCCTAGATGCTGGTAAGACTCGCAAAAATAGAAAAGCTTCTTTTCCTGAAAAGTCATTAAGTCATTAAAGAAAAAGAAAGGAGGGTTAAAGTAGGGGAGGAGGGAAGAGGAGGCATAAGCAAACACCTCTTCTATATGACATACTTAACAGTTTGTGTTTGCTTTTACAGTTACGGTTAACCAGATGATGCTATTTATCCTGAATACATTACATGCTAATGATATATACAATCTGAAAAATGTCACCTTAAAAAGTGTAACAGCAATTTAATTATCAAATATAGAATTATTCCTATGTATTTTTAGAAGACATACTAACAATCAATATTAAGTGACTATACAATCTCAATGTTAAAAAAACACAAGGTTTTCAGAGGGCAACATTGCTAGGATTTGGGGTGGGGAGGTTGTGTGCAATTTAAAAGCATCGCCTTGGGAAAAGACTTCTTACAAAGATGTCTCTCTTACTCCTTGGTCTGAGTATATCTAGCAGAATCTAGAAGTGAGTTCAGGCATGGAGAGGGATCATTAGGGACAATGATTTATCCCCCAGAAACAACTTTTCTGAAGAGAAAATAAAAGAAAGAAAGGAAAAAATGAGCATAATAAAATCTGTTACGCAAAACAGAAAGCAAGCACCCGAATGGGATTCTCCCTGGTTACAGAAGAATGCAGGAAAAACAAACAAACAAAAATTACAGCCTTTACAATGATTGAAAATGCAAGTACTGCTTTTTTTCTTTGAGAAAATACTAAAAGACAGACTTTAAAAAGAGCTAAATTAAAAAATAATTAGGCAGAAATAAATCCTTAGCAGTGATAAAATACCAAGTTGTATTTGAAGATATGAGGGAGAAGAAAAAAAAAAAAGAAAAAGAAAAAAAGCAATAGTTTCATAGACAAGTAACTGGCAGAGCCCTTAGCTTAATTTATTGCATATTAACATTTTTAACTTTCTATGTATTAAACTAATTCTAAGACAAAACTAAGATAATCAAGTAGTTAATTTGTAAATATAATTTGTAACAGCCATCTGAACTTATACTTTCAAAAATAATAACCAAGTTGTACTGCAGTAGGTGTTAGGGATCAGATTCGGAATCAGGTTCTGGACTATGCAAGGAGAACCTGCTTTGCCCCTAATTATTAACGGCATTACTGAGTTCAGCCAGATGGTTCACACGGATAAAATTAAGTATGCGTATAAATCCGTATCCAAGAGCACACTTAGATATGACAGCAGATAAGGAAAGGTGAAACACAAGATAAGTTAATTAAAGATATATATATACATATATATCTCCCTGGCTGATGGTATAACTTGAGTTATAGCATGTTACAAGACTGTTAAATAATCACTTTCTTGACAGGCAAATGAACTAGATGTTTCTTCTGTTATATTACCACTACGTGCTATTTGGCCAAGTTTTAGTCTTGAGTACTACACCTTCTACTGCTGCCCAGAGGCAACTGCATAAAAGATAAACAACACACTCAGCATACAAAATAAAGCTAATGAGCTACATTTCTATTAATAACATGACAGTTTTAAGTATTATCCTACTCTTTTATGGAAATAGTGTATATGAAACAGCATGCAGGACTTCTTTTAAAAGAAAGTACATGTTTTTCCTCTCAGCTTTTCAAATTGCAATATCATTTGGATCTGATCAACTGCAAATCAGACACAAAAGAGAAGAGATTTAAAATCTAGTATTTTAAGAAATGGGAAAGACATGAACAAAAGTAACCATTTCCAGACAAGAGACTCTGTTTGTTTGTTTTTTAAGGAGCATTTCAGATATAAGCAATTTATTCTTACAAAAGAGTTAAACCTCTGAAAATAGCAATTTCTATTACAAATACCAAATTTGACCAGTAACTACAGCAATACTGCTACAGTAATTCATCTAGGTAGAGTCAAAGTTATACTAGTTAAAGTATGTTCGCACAGTGCTGCTGTAATAGGTTTACCTGGACGATGGCCAGCTTGGCTAGAGCTGATGCAGAGCGAACTGCGAGGCACGCAGTGTGCACTCCCTCTACTGGACACTGAGATTATCCTGAGCAGCAGAAGGGAAAAAGCAGCTTGCCCCGGCATCCAGGTTCTGGGAAATTGGAGCTCTTTTGTAGCTCCTTCTCTCCGACTCCAGACTATGCTAAAATTTATACTCAGTTAAAAAGAGATTTCCAGATTCTTGCTTGTTTCTGATAGGAAAAGTATTTCAAGAATATAAAAGCACTTGGTTATGGTAAAAATAACTTGAAGCATATGAAACAGCTTTCTTGCCTTTGGATGACACAGGAAAACTGTCCTGGTCTGGTTTTATTTTTCATAAAAACTCCAGAAGAAGCATGTTGCAACTTTTGATATATTGATATATTAACTCCCATACATGGATGGGATATATTAACGCTTATAAAAGGTGTCCCCCTAGCAACAGGTTTTTAGGCACTCAAGGGATAACCTTTGTCTCTCTTTTCCCTCTCTTCACATGGCTCCAGATAGAAAGAGCAGAATGTTACAGCCAGTAGAGTGTGTTACATAAAAATGATAACCCTCCTTTTAATTACATCTTTCTGATGATTTGAGTTCTTCACTACCATAGATAGATAAAAGAGAGTGATTAGATGGAGATAAAAGAGGTGGTTAGATCTGATACCATTATAAACTATGTCATACTATAAAACACAGTTCAAGTATTTCACTACATAAAGTTTTGTTTTTGTAAATTCCTATCGTTCACAAAGCAGTGGGGCCTTACATTTTTTTATGCAAAGATAAAGCCAAGAATGACAGAGAAAACATTTTGTGTTAATTTTCTAATACGCTCTAATTGCATAAGGATACACCTTGGTAGATGTAATCTAGAAAGTGGAAGAGCATGACAAACAGCAAGACAGCAGTTGCCAAAAGCAGCATGAACTCTGATCTACAAAATT
>JAUBNY010000359.1:2636220-2656826 GCA_032275445.1 Crypturellus soui | reverse complement strand
GCTTTCCAGACCACTCCAATAAGCTACCTTAGAACAAGGTCAGTTTGCACCCATCATATTGTAAAAACCTACAGAAATGCAAACACTGCTATTAAATGAGATATATATTTTTAAAGCTCACATCAATTTTATCCTAAAAGCAATATGTCACTTTAGAGCTTCTCAGCAGGCAGTAGGCAAAGCTTTCAAACTTATTTAAACACCAGCTGCGTTTCAACAAAATGTCAGCTCTCCGAGTCCCACTCATACAGGAAACTACTTGGTAAACAGCCTCTTTCTCTGCTTTCTAATGGATGCCTGACCTATTTATTGCACCACGGACACAACACTGAAAGAATCCTGCTGCAGGCACTTAACAGAAGCCAGCTAATAAAAACACAAGTTGCAATGGATTGCTGGAAGCAAAGAGATTTATGCTACGCCTTCCTAGAACATACTCCCTTATTTATCACATATTTAAAGCAAAGTAGAAGGAAACAGCAAAAACATGACCGTTTGCTAAGCTGTGTTCTTTAAGGGAGCACTGAGATGCTGAACTCAGAATGTGATTGAATTCATTGAACATGAATCAATTCTGTTAAAAGGAGAGAGCTAAGATACAGAAGAACTTCTGTAGCTCCTTGTCATTTATCTTGCAGATTTAAAAAAATATATATCAAAGCAGTGCTATTTTCACTTGAAAGTTACAATTGCCGAACAGAAAAAATATTTGCCTGACTGAATTTCAATAGATATGTGTAGTATAAATGTTCCCACCTCTTGTAATATTTAGTATTTGAGGTCTATATGAGAAATCAGATTCTATGTAGGAACAGCAGATTTTAAATCAAAGACTACTTTTATATGTTTCAACTGCCACATTTGGGAAGAAAACTCTAAAGATGAAATAACCATAAAGGAATGAAAGGCCACGATAGTACAGGTTACTCCACGTCAGGAGGGCTGGCTCCTGAAACAAGGGTGACAACTGCAAGTACTACTACTCTCTTGTGGGAAAAGGAAACAAGGTTCCAGCAGCAACAATAAAATGCAGAATGACCTTATCCACTTTGTTCCAGTTCTCAGCCCATCTCCTTAATCCCGTTCTACCCCTGCCCTCTGGTTTCCAAGCTACATAAGGAAGCTGCGGTGCAAAGAAAATAAGTTTAGAGCAGCAGCTACTCATTTTTAAGATGCATGACTGCACAGTTGGCAAAGAAGCCGAATTAGCAGACAATAAAGCCAAGTAGCACGGGGTAGAAAGAGCATAGTGGGCTGCAGAAGACAGATCAAGTAGTTGAGCATCTTTCATCCTTCTCGTAAATAAATTCTGCAGCATGCAAGGGGTCTAGGAAAGGGCAGGTGCAAACACCTAAATGGTAGCACACAGCAGAACCAAACCTAAGGTCTATACATGCTGGAATGAGCCGCCGCTCATGGAGCTGCACATGTGCATGAACTGGGAACAGAATGAGGATTTAGGTGCAACTAGGGCAAAGCAGGGAAGTCAGCATCAGCTCTGAACTGAGTAAGGAGGATCTAGAAACAACCGACGAGACGGTGAGTCATTCTGAGAGGTGTTAGGATAAGACCAGCTCTTCAATATACTTGTACTGCCTCCTCTTTCTCATGTTTTTAACTAGGCTTTCTCAGCCACTGCAACTGTCACTTACCCACATCCTCTTTATGGGATATCAATTAAATTTTCTGACAGACTGACAATAATTAATGGTCATTAACTATTAGAATTTGGTATTGAAGCCATGCGCTCAAAAATGAGCATCATGTTCTTCATCTACTCCTTGAGCTACTCTCTTTACCCTTCCTATTACTCTACAGTTTGGGCTTATGCCACCACTGAAGCACCACAGATTCACTGGTCTAATTCAGTGTGAATTCCTCCACAGTCTGTATACAAAAGAGCCCCTAAAACTGACTGACACACAGTATTTCTAGCTCATAATTCTCTTGTTAGCTTAATATTACCTTCTTCCCCTCCCTCTTCTCCAAAACAAATCTTTGCTTAAAATGCTAAACTCCTGTAATGATCTTGGAGAGGACAGGTAATCTTGCATGGCCAAAAAAATTTCTAACAGGACCTACAGGCATTCCAGAGCCTATATTTGCTTCAAACTAACCTCAAACAAGTCTTGCAATTCCCAGTAGTGAACAAGTAAACTAGGAGAACATATGCTGAGAAATACTCTGAATTAGGAGTAATATTCCTCAGGAGGTTAATACTTCTAGGGAGATTCAAATCCACTTATATGGGATCACTTGGACTCCTCTTAGAAAGTCTGCATCTTGGCTGTGCTTCATTCCTTCCCACCTGCACGACGCTACGAGCAGGCAGCGGTTATCACAAAAGCAGAGAGAGAATGCAGCAAGGTACCAGGCACTCGGTAGCTTGTCACCTGTCAGACACCACGACTGCCCAGAAGGGACTGGCTACAGGGAAACAGCAACCTGCAGTAGCAGAGTAAAACAAGAGCAGTCCAGAACAGAAGGCATCTTGGCTCTCTCTTCTAGACAGGGTCAGCCATCTGGTTTGACCTGAAGAACGTTCTACACCCAAAAGTAGGGACTGAGTGAGCAGACAGCCTGCAGCTGCATTATGATACTTGCATTTCTTTAGCCCTGCACTTGTCCAAACAGAGAGCAGCCTCCTGCCGGTTTCAGCAATATAGAGTGAGTACCTAGGATGGCTTTAAAAGGGAGTCGCACTGACAGTCTCAACGTAAAGTCGTCTGAAACACTAAGCAGCAACTGAGTTATTGCCAGGATATACCAGGAAAGCAATAAATCTTGTTGTGTGGCCGTGTTTAGATGTTCCTACAAACTAGGAGCTGCTGTAAATTCCTCTCGGCCCTGCCCCGCACGAGCTCCTCTTCCCTCAAGCACCTGCCACGTCCTTCGCGGTGCTCGGGAGAATCTTCAGCACCTTTGGGAAACCCAGTATTCAAGTTTCCCTCATTTCAGCAGAAATGTTTTTTTCTGTATTATCTTGGAACACTATTCCAGCACCTTAAATCAGGACTACTAATGAGCAGAAATAGCTTCACACACTGATATTATAAGCAAAGCAATTAACTGTCTTGTGGTTGGAGTCGGGCCGTGCTTCAGTCTGACTCCATCGGCTCCCGACTCATCCCCTTGGCAGGATTCCTATTCCTGCCTTGCCAGGGCAGGAGGGCTACCTCAAAGGGGGTTTAGAGAAACACTGAGCTCCTTTAACTGGGGCAAAGGGGGAGTGCACAGGGATAACATAACATAGCCCCCCAAAAGAGCAGACAAGACAGAGCTTCAAAGTATCCATTCAATGCAAAAGGTAAATTTCCAGATTAACATTTCATCAAGCTTTAGATTTTTTTTTAATTAAATTGCAATGAAAGAACTAGAAGCTACCTGCACCTTTTGAAAATTACTTAAGGGTAAGTATGGTCATTACACTGTATGCCACCAGAAAATAAGTTTATGCATATACATTATGGTTTGTAGAACAGCTCAACTCTAAAACCTTTGATGTTGAAGAATATAAAAAAAGAAGATGGAGATTTTCAGTGAAAGCAATTTTTAAAAAGATGCACCTGGAATGATGTCATGCCTTTAAAATATTCAACCCCAGCTAAATCCAAAGACTGATTGCAGCAATGCTAGCAAGATCCTTTGCTGCAGAGGAGCTTCTGGGTGCTGCAATAAGTCACATGTTTCTAATGAAGCATAATAGCATCTGGTTAAGAAAATCGTTTGGTAAGCATCCTGATTTCATACCTCACAGCATCCAGTCTCTTGTTCTGTCGAATGAGTTCAATGAACTCCTGAATCCTTAGGCTGAACTCCAGACAGCTCTGAGATTAAAGACAAGAACAGGTCTTAGATGGTGCCAAAACTGCACTGCACAGCAGGTTATGTATGTAAAGTACTAGGTGTGCACAACAAAAAAAGACATCAGTGTTAATAACATGCAGTCTTGTTTGCTTGCTTTTAGGTATTCATGCCAAAGAAGCTGAAATGCTGATTTAACAGATAAGGCATTGGCACAGAATTCCCCAAAAAGCAAACAAAATGTTCCTCCTCTTGCCTCCTTCACAAATTCAACATTTAGCAAGGATTGACTTTTTCCTAAGAGCTCAAAGCATTGTCATCTGGGATGCAGGTGAGAATTACAGCGGGGTCCTTTGCACTACCACACAGTTTAAAGCAGCAGAATCAACAGGAGTTTGGGGCAAGGTGACCACTCAGACAAGAGTGGTCTGTGAACAAGGCTGCAGGGAAGAAGTCTTTGAACAGGAGCTGGAAACTCCCCTGTATTAACAAAAAGGAGCAGAGTTTAAGTTGCTGCAGGCACCTCCCCACTCCCCTCCCTCCAATTTGTTTCTTTCTCTTCTTATTGAGCCTAGAAGTCATGCTGGAAACAAACCTCAAACACGAAAACCACGTGGCATTTACCTGTTATTGGAAAAAGCTAAAATTTGAAGCCTAACGAAGTTGACAGTGTCCCTTTAAATCAAATTCCATCACCAGTTCACAAAAATCTATAAAAAACTTTGAATATGGGGAATTAAAAAGAAAAAAAAAATTCCCCCCCCTCATAAAAGAACGAGTCAGCTGGCTTCTTTATAGGGACACAGTCAACTGTTTTATTACCTCAAATAAAAACCCACAAAGTTCTCTGGCTCTTGGAAAAAAAAAAAAAAAAAAAAAAAAAAGAAGAAAAAAAAAAAGGATATTCCTTAAGTTACCCTGCTCCTCTCAGCAAGTGTTTTTTTTCTTCCCTCATACTTATAATGAATAGTTGCCTTTTGTTTATTGTCTATCAGCACAATAATAGCAAAATTCCTCCGTGACACCAGCAGGAATTTGAGCAATCCAGATTTGTTTTTATTAGTTAACTGCTTGTGGTAACTAATGCACATATTGCCACAATAACTTAAAGAAATTTTTCAATTTTCCAATTTAAAATTGAAAAGTGACTTAAATAGAAATAAAAATTATGTATTCTGAAACATGTTGAAGTTTCTTTAGGACATAAAATACTTTAGGACATAGAATATAAATGATTTTCCAACTTCACATTTTCCTGTACTCAAGTCTGAGCCTAGCAAAGAGCAAGATTTCTTCTCTCCCGTTTGGAATTTTCAAGTAGGATATTTTAAAATAACCCATTATTCAAAAGTGACACACACACACACACACAAAATCTGAAATTTAAAGTGTGTTTCCATAAAAGTAAAGAGCGACTGATCTTTTTAAATTGTTAATGATACTAACTCCTGGGTCTTAGGATACCATTACTCAACAGCAAGAACCAAAAAACCTACCATATCCCAAAACCATCTCCCGATACTCTTTGTTTTTTAAAGCTCTTCAGGTAAGCTGCAAGCCAAGGGCCGTATCGATTCTGCAAAGAAATGTGACTACAAAACCCTTGGCCAGCAGATGATGCCTGTAGCTCAACCCTGCACCTTCCAGCGGCTCCTCACACCAGGTACACGGCTCACGTGTGCAGCCTGTAGCACTGGGTGCCCCCCAAGCCACCGCAGTCCCAGTTTTAGCATTAGCCAGCACTAAGGTGACGGCTGGGATTTTAGAAAGCTAACACTGATCAGTAGCTAAGCAACCAGAAACAGAAGAAATGTTTACTTGTTTCAAAAAGTAACACAGAGATTTCTCTTCTCCCAACTCTGATTGCTCACAGCTTTATATTTTTTTATATAAAAAAGTAGGGCTTGCAGAAATAGAATTTTTCTTTTTTCTCAAAAGAGAGCTGAGGAAGATTTCTTTTTATTTATTGTTATTCAAGATTGATGATGAAATAATAAGACTTTCAGATTTTGTTTCTTCTATTACTAAATGCATTAAAATTATACAAGCTTTTTTTTTTTTTTTTTTTCTCTCCTCTCTCTCCTCAGTAGTATAATTATGGAGTAATGTTTACATACCAATTCTGATTTTCCTTTAATGGTTTCCATAACAAGATCATCATTTTCTTTAGAGTAATCACTGGCCGATTTACTTTTGCGTCCCATCTTCGGTTCATTCTCATTTTGACGCCCCTGAGTGACAAAGAACGTCACTCTTTGCTTACCATTAAGTGCACTCAAACATTTTTGGTTAAAGAAAACGCTTAGTTAAAAAAAAAAAAAAAAAAAAAAAAAAGGACAAACATATTTGAGGGAGGCAGGGATCTTTGTTAATATCAGTTAAAAACAGATTTCTGCAAGCCCTATAAAAGATTACAGGATGTTTTTAAAAACAGAATTTAAGGTACAAGGGAATTTAGGCCAACTGCAGAGGAACAAATACAGAGTGTGTTCAGGTCACAGTATTCAACAGCTAAAGGGAATTACTGGGTTTATTTACTTAGACCCAGCTTTCGCTTTTGTTGTTGAAGAAAAAAATAAAACCTCAAACGTGTTCAACAGTAGTTTGTTAGCTCTTCTGAAGTTTTTCCTCTCTTTTGTTTTTTAAGCAACTCTTAAAAACACCAGGACATAATCAGTCTTAAATTTCTCTCACAACGTTAAGCTTGAGGACATTAAGATGAGCAACACACCTCTTTACCATACTTCAAGATACCTCCATACAGGAATCAAAAGCTACCTTCTCAGCAGGATGCAAAACAAACTACACACTTAAATCCACATGCATCAGGATTTTATATACTTTGGCATTTAGACTTCTGTAAATCATATTAAAGAGCAAGTTAATAACATTACTTGAGTATAATTTGTTGAGATAACATTTGAATCCGTAAAATGATTTATGCTCAGTTTGAAGTTTGACATTTGTGTAAACCGCTTCAGCTCCAATAACCTTGAGTGATGAATTTTCCACTTAACTGTTTTTACTTTTATACAAGGCTTCATTCAGGCCTAACAACCTGAATCAAACTGACCATGTCAAATATTGAAGCAGTTGGGAAAACCGCAGCAACTGAAGTGCAGCATTAGCACGTTATATATTCATACCTTCATTTTCCTGAGCCTGGATTTGTTATCGTGACACCAAGCCAAGCAAGTCATAGTCTCTTGCCTTTCCAGTGATTCCTCCACTTCTTTAGCAGTCAGAAACATTTCAATGTTTACCAGGTCCTTCAAAAACAAACAAAAAAGGCAGGCAGGACTGGTTAAGTTGCACTGATCCTCTACAAAGAAATCCATTATTGAACGGATAAAGGTAGCATCTGCAGGTATTAGAGTGTGTCCTATAAAGAGGTGTCTCCAGAACAACACCTGTCACACACATAAGGCATTTCAGTATTTTTAAAGGACCACATTTTCATGCAATAACATATTTTGGTAGTGAGACAATAATAATATTTTTTTCTGAATCTACTGATAGAACAGAGCTAGAAGGGACTCATGATTAAGCCGTAGAACTTTCCACGGAAAGTGCCCATTCCCAATGATACTTGCATTTTCAAAAATTGGTCAGTAATGTCAACTAGAACATGAAAACGTCATTACATTTGCTGATGTGACTAAGAATTACACAAAAGAAGAGAACCTAAATATACTTAACTAGCTACCTGTTATTGTTGAGTTTAAGCAAAATCCTACAATGAATCAAGGTCACCAGAATACTTTCCTCTCACTTCTTTAATGGTGCAAGATCCATCTTCAGTTGCCTTAGCACCACAATATAGTTCAGCCTAGAACATCCTACAGACTTAATACTTGCAGAAAAACACCCTGGGAACCACACGATTCAGTATATGGCAAAGAGTAACCCAGGACTAAAAGATCTTATTAGTATAAAAATGAACTTATTTCAAATTAATTGCACGCGGACTTCACAGCAAAAAGCTGAGACCTGTACAATTAAAATATGCTGAATATGATAAATATTACAGTAGCTCTAGCAACACCATTTCTCTCAGGAGTAGATGGCATTTCCAGCTGTTGGAACAACTCAATATACACCCCTCAGACAAAAGAGCACAAAAGATAGATGTATCACTGCCACATCTTGCATTAACCGTCCCTCACTTTCACCCACATAAATACAGGAACTCCTAGTATCATTGGGAAAATGGACCATTTTTCAGATTTGTCAGACTAGGGCTTCTACACGTTTCTGTAAATACCTGTACTTTCACACTGGCACACAAGCAGGAAGTATAGTCTTTTCCTCAAGGCATTCAAGTATCACTGCATCATCAAAGCAAGCTTATCTTCTGAACTACACGTGTTCGTCTAACAACCAGCATTTGCTTTTTAAGCTAAATCAAAAGAATTTTCCTCTACATTAGCTTAGTGCTGAGCATAAGACAAGTCATCTTTTCATCTTGTTTGTTAGCTTTTTATAGTAGTTTTCTTTTAAATACATCCTTATGTTAAGTCAACGTGCTAGCAAAAGAAATTATTATACTAACACATCATTGATAAATGCACATAATCCAATCTCCAACTGTGAGCAAAAAAGACTGTAATTACTGCAGGGAGAGACAAACACTTATAACTCTATCCTCCTTTTGCAAATTTAAAATAAAAAGATTCCATTTGGTACAGAAATGCTAATTAGGTTTGTGTCTGCCACAGAAGTTAAAGGTTAGCAACTGTCTCTATTAGACAATATACATCCAGAACACAGAAGAAAACTTCTTTAATTGCTGGTTCTGAAAGAAACTCTTTTAATCACATTTAAATTGCACCAATAAATAGGATTTTCTTCTTCGCTGACTAGATACCGAGTTAGGGAACAATACAAATAAAGCACTAAGAAGCCCATTTGTAGAGAAAGAAGCAGCTTTTGCATTTGATAACAAGGCTCTAAGCACACAGATTGATAGAAGAAAAATACTAAGATACAATTAAGCGATAAACCTTTACAAGAAGCCCATACATCTCTCGTGACCCAAGCTCCGCTGGGCTGTGCTTTCCTGTTCTCCTTTCTTGCCGACAGCTAATCCTGACGCTGCTTCCCTGACGCACGGTTCATCAGTTAGGAGTAGGGATACAGGGCAAGGAGGAACACCAGAACTTAGGCTTTACCACCAGCAGCACAGCTCTTCTACGCTGCTCCGTACCATACTTTTTGCAGTATTTTTAGAGAATTACTTGTATTCCGCATTTTGTATGAACGCAAACTGACACCAGTCTTGGCAGTTGTGAGGAGAACGCCACGTTCAACACCCATGTTAGGACCCCAACCCGGAGGCTTCCTGCACCTATTCCGCAATTCCCACACACTTGCGTCGGCAGAAGCACCTACTGAACATATGCTCATTATTTCCAAAGCAATGTGAGATTTAATAAGCTAAGAAAACACATTTCACATATTTACATTTACCTTTACGTGTAAACAAATTCTCAGTATTAGAGAATTATCACCACCTGTTTGGCAGGTGCTGAAGAAAATCTAAATAAAATTCTAGATACAGACTGACAAAACATTCAGCATTATGCCAAATATTTTGCAACTTCTCTGTAAATTAAAAAGCAACTCTGAGGTCTTTACTTATCTTTTGCAACAATGGAAAGTTCTCCTTCCTTTCAGGATTTGTTTTCACATGAGGAAAACTGCTGTAGTACTTGAATCCCTGGACTGCAGAAGTTCAGGAGACTCCTGTACTGCAGAGGCTAGTTTTATTATCAAACTGTAAGTTTGATCACAAATTTTCCAGCCACCCGTGTAATCTCTTCCATGACAGTTGTGCCTCAATTTCCTTGCCTCACCTTGTTTCTACATGCAGAATATCTGACTTGAAAGATGAATTAACACCAAGCTTCCATTAACTTATGCTTCTAAAATTGTATCAAAAAAAGGGTAAGGGGCCAAGTGAAAGCAGTTCTGGCTGTAAGAATTACTGACAACTGTGCAACCATTAATAAGGGGGATGGTGGTGGTAGTGTATAACATAAGCATTTGTCTTCCTTCTAGTCCAAGCAAGGAGGTACCACCTAGATGGTATCATTTTTGTTTAAAAAATGATTTTGGACTAAAGTCAACCTTACTTCCTTTCTGGGCAGCAGTCACTAAACAGGTATCAGAAGAGCAACTACTCAAGCCCCGGATGAATTTTGCCATAAAATGGCCATCTAACTACCTTACAGCGGCTGTATAACTTCTGAGAAAAACATTATTTGAGAAAACTGTACTGGAATTCTGAAGACACTTACGTGAAATCAGACAGGCTTTTATTTAAACAAAGAACACACCTCTCCATCACCCTGCGCTCTGCCCCATTTACATATATATAGCTTTTAAAATATCACTGCTTCTTCCTAAGCTGCAAGTGCCTCAAGGGAGGGAGGTTGCCAACACTCTTGCTTCTGCACAGAACTCCAATTACCAAGGTACAAAATGCTGCGAAGAATGAGGATTCCTTTGTGCTTATTACTACGCTCCTGGCATACAGAGCAGCTACATCCCTGCAGAGCACCTATTTTCCAGGACTGGTTTCTTCGTAAGAACATCCTGAGCGTGTACGTGCCTGTGCCCTTCTCTGAGCAGCCCTGCAGTTGCTGGTCAGCATAACCATGGGCCAAGGGAGGTGCTTGCTCCTCACCAAGTTTTCCCCCCTGAGCAGTGTCCTCTTCTCAGCAGACTCCAGCACCTGCCCTGACTGGAGGGCAAGTCTGCCGCATACACTCACTAATTTTTAGATATCAAAGAATCCACACAGGAGCGATCTGTGAAGCTTTTCTCCACAACCGGGACGTCTGGAATCATGCTTACGTCAGCTACAGAACAAGCCTGCAGGAAGCCAAGCTCCACTCGAGTTCCAGAACTCCTGGAACAGCTGCTTTGTAATGAAAAATAATTGCTGCTTAAAATTAGTTTCAGGAATCAAAACTAACAAGAACATGAAAAGGTGTCCAGGATTTTCACAGCTGTGCAAGAGCAAGGAAGAGACAAGCGTTCTACAAAAATATGGTGAAAGGTACACGAAGAACAGTAGCTAGAAAATATAAAAATCCTCTGTCTGCCTTTTGTAACTGGTGGATATTTTAGTTTCATGTGAATTTGAAATTAAATAAAGCCCTGTTTATTACATAGCTGAAGCAAGCAACAAACTGGCAACCATACATGCACACAAGGACATGTCTTAGAAGTTAAGCAAAGTTGTTAACTTCAGGGTTATTGATACTACTCATACTATACTCAAGGATTTGCACAGTCAACTCTTCCAAAAGACCTCAGGCAAATTTATTCACCTCACCACAAAATGACTGCATTTCAGTAGGGAAAATAAGGTATCAAGCTTCAATAACACTCAGAAAATCCATCTTCAAGTTTGGTTCCAGTGATTTACATTGAATTTTTTACTCATGACAATCAGACTGTCACTGGGACTTGCTGTTTAAGCATCAGTGTGGACGCAGGAGACTTTTCTTACCCAACAGAGGTCTGTTTACACTTACAAAAGGGAAACGTCCTACACTGTGACTACACACCAAGTAAATTAGAACTTTTACTTCGAGCTATTCATTAGTTCACAGTAATAACCAAGAGCAATTTACAGATAAGTGCAAATGTAAGAATCAGAGCTCCTGCTTCATAGCATGTAAAATTTTGAACTTCATTACACAATTTTGAAGTGCACCATCACTGACTGGTCTGCCTCCTTAAAATGCAAAGCAACCAATGTTTTCATTAGTTGATTCTCAAAATTATAAATGTACCTCTTCAATATGTAGTTTTGGTTCTAGAAACTGGCCAAAACCCCCTGCGTATTTTTTTTTCAGCAAACACCACACAAAAGAGCAACCTTGTATTTAAGCACATGTCAAACACAGGTTAAAGAACAGCAGCACCTCTTCTCCTGTAGCGATACAGCTCTTGCTTAAATTTCTGCACCATTCATTTGAAGTTATTAGTTTATGTAAGATATTTTAAGATCTGCAGCAATCAGGTCAATAGTCACCTCCATCAATTCCAGCCTCACGCTTCAGTTGAAGGAGTTTTATTTTATGACGTCTCTAGCAGCCACAAGCCTGGAAAACTGTCATGAAGAATCATTTATGCATTAGATTAAAAAAGCAGCCTATCTCATATTTGAAGTGTGACTCTTTAAAAGGCTCAAAACCAATTAGAAACAAGTACTAAATTAATCTAATAAGCAATACTTGATATTTTCAAATTATTTAAAGTTATTTGTAATGTCACATTTCTCTCCCCCTTGAGTTTTCCTCAAAATTGGTTAGTTGATCTAAGAAGAAAAGTGAGGCTCATGGCAAGATTAGAGAAAGCTGTAAAATTCAATGTAGACAGGAAAAGATAACATTCTGCAGAAAAGCAAGCTCCTTTGGTGGAAAAATCTACCAACAATTTTAAAACAGACTGTTGTAGTAGAGTATCTAGAGATTTAGAGTTCTATTCATTAAAACAATGAAGTCATAGCATTGTAAGATGCTGCTTATGTATGTTTTTGAAATATTTAATTGCTTAGTAGCTGAATATGAAGTTGGACAATATGCCTCAAGCAACGATTGGTTTGTTACCCAAAGCGTATGTGACAGTGACAGTTTTAAAAAGGCCGACTATATATAGACATTACGTGCACAACAGCACCATGTTCACATTTAAAAATGCTTTGCTGTTGCACTTGGCATTCAGTAAAACAGCAAGCATTCAGACCACTCATTGATGGAACACAATAAACACTTATTTAGATGACTACTCTGAAACAACTTTTAAAAAGCTATGTTGTTTTCAGCCACTACTTGCATACTAGACTACTTAGGCCCAATTGGCAACCTCATCTTCAATACTATTTAGGACACACGAGTTAGCTATAAAGCTGGAATGGGAAGTCAATAATGCACAGTTACAAACAAGAAGGTCACATTAGTCTTCTATATTAGTACATACTGTATCATATATTATAGTTCAAGTTTCCTGTGTGATGAATGCACAGGAAATCAGGGTATTATCTAGATGCTATGATTATCATTGCACAATGTGGGAAGAGGGCAGATGCAAGAGGTACAAGGTACAAACAACCACGTACAGGAGGAGGAGGCTAGTAATGTATTCTTGCAAAGAGGGAAGAGCGAAAGACATGTCAGGAAAACTAGGATGCAGTGTGGTAACACTGCCAACTTGGAGACATGGACAGAAAAGTCAGGGTTAGGAGAAAGAAGAAAAAAAGAAAAAAAAAAAAGGAAAAAAAAAAAGAAATCAAACACCTTCCAGAATTCCTCTGTCCCTATACAGGGAGAGAAGGACAAGTCTGCTGGTTAGGAGCATGAATCCCTCAAAGCAACTTCAGAGCACACAGAGACTGCAGTTAGGTAAAGGGAAACAAACGAAACAACGGCAGAGGTGACAACACAGTGAAGTCACTGCTATTGAAGATGGCACAAATGAACATTAAGAGACTGTCTTGCTCTCTGCTCATAAAATAATGCTGTCTGAAGTTCATTACGCTACTATTAAGTGTTATAATGCTGCACATTAACAAGATTACAGAGAAAATAAACGGAGTAATTGATGGAATGTCTTACTCAAAAGCCAGCTGCAGAGCCGGTTACTGAAGAAAAGCAAAGACCCAGAGCCAAGCCACAGATTCATCAACAGTTGGTCCAAAAAGCCCTATTTTACAAAGGGAACACAGCACCCCACGGTGTATGCAGCCCAGCTTTCAAACGAGAGCGTCTTCTGTTACCCCGTGCACAGCACAGACCTTTTAATTCTACCTGGTTTCTTTTGGAAGACCCCAGCAGCTCGCACCGAGGAGCTGCCAGAACAACACTGTCTTTAGCTGGTGTGAGGAGATGCTGACACTTACTTTGGCAACCAGTTCCAATGACTAAGTCATATTATAAACTTGGGTCTTATTTCAAACTTGATTTTTTTTTCCTGATTTAAAATTCCGTGGGCTGGTTCCTCCTATACCTTTCTCCACTAGATTAAGGGGTTCTCTGGTACATGATACTTGTTCCTGTAGCTCATCAATTTTCTTTTTGAAAGCCTTCCTTCACCCGCACTTTTTACACTTTCTCATCTCCTCCCTCCAGTTTTTCAATAGCTTTCTTAAAGCACAGCCACCCAAACTACACCTATCCTGCTATTCACTGACGGGTGCCAAGTAAAGAGAAAGGTTTTAGCCTCCTGCCTTTGCCCAGGCTTGCGTGCCTTTTGCTAGAGCCTCACGGCTCTGACACTTAGCACAGTGTCAGCAGACTGTTTCCCCAATATATCAGCAATTCTTGTAGCTCAGAAAATGGCTGCACCTCAGCCAGCAGCTGCTGTGCAGAAACCAGCTGCTCCAGCACAGCGGTCTCCGGAGCTCGCACCATGGGAAGGAGGAGAGGAAAAAAAAAAAAATAAATAAAAATAAAAAGATGCTCCTGCTCCGTTTGGGCCTCGGTTCTGCCTTTGTGCCCAAGCAAGAGACCTGCAGCTCGCGTCCACGCAGGATCAGTCTCCACAAGCAGCTACTCGCATCCTCTGACAATGATGAACTCATCTCACCCAGTACTGGGCTAGGGACTGTGTTAGAGCGCTGTTCACACTTCTGAGCAGTGTTTGGCAGCAGGAACGCCCAGTATGACAGCACTCTCATGGGAGCATGTCTGAAATTGAACCCCAAATGCCTAGACAAAAATCTACAGGTGACACCACCATTCTCCCTTTAGGCAAAATACCAGCCCGGTATCTTTTCTGAACGTCAGTACATTTTAATAGTCTTACAGGTTGAGTATTCTGTCATTAAATAGCTTTCTTATGATACACTGTTTACAGTTAGGTCATCCATTTTGTCTAAAGATAACGAACAACTGAAAAATAAACATTCAACATGGCAGTGCACTTATTTGGTTGGGTTCTCATATAGAGAACGATTCCTAATGAGAGAGCTTGCTCCTCCACACTGATTTTGACCATTTTGCATTTTCATAATTCCAAATCCCAAGGAGACTGGAGACAAGCTGCAGATGTCAAGTTGCTCAGGAATTCCAGCACTTGGAAATACAGCTGAACACACCCAGACATTCATTACAGCAATCTGGCAGAGTTGCCATGCCTACTTTAAGAAGTACCCTTAAACTGGTTTCTGAATTGCCACGCTGTAGTCCATTAAGGTAACTCAAAATAGGTACTAGTTCACATCTTGGCACCTTTATATAAGCTGCAGCCGTTCAGGAGCTCTTTCCCACGTAGCCTTCTCAAACACCTCTCCTGTGGGGAAACAAGTCACAGCACAAGGACACAACTGAAGGCTTCAGACCCAACCACGTGCTGTCGCGCAGGCTGCGTTTGGAAAGGCACCGTGTCTACCTTGTAGCTGGCAGCAAAGCAAGCTACGTGCAAGTGTTTTGCATAATATTAAATACTTAGCTATGTAAAATGCAAGTTTTATGAATACAAATGTGTTTTGATGAATTACGTTAATATGTATTTGTGTGCTGGCTTACAAGCCGTTCTTGGACACCATGTCCAAGAATTTTCCAAACATGGAAAACTTCTAAGTGTACATTATGAGGTTTTTCCTTCTTTCTTCAGAAGATGCGTATTTATTCCACTTCTGCTGAACTTCAGATGCAAGCATCGTACAGCCTGCTTCACTCAAAGCACAGTTTTGCTAAGCACTCGGTATGAGTCGCATCTTCTCATCACGCCGTAAGACTAAGAGCCATCCAATGCAGTACCCACTTCTTTGAGAAAATTAAGTTTACTGCTCTAATGTTCTTCAACCCTCTGTTACATAGCCTATTTGTCAGATCTACTTTAGGCTGATATTTCACTCCTACTCCATCTAATCCTACACATCAAGCCTGAATGGCCATTTCAGGCTTCTAAGGAAGAGACTGGTAAACACAACAGTATTACACAGAGCACACGTGTTTATTCTACCCATCTGCTAGGGCAATATTCTGCTTTAGTCATTCACAAAGCAGAACTGAGCTTTTTCTAGGCAAAAAGAGAGTTTGGATCAGCCTTCCCCAGCCAGAAGCGACACCAAATCTGTAAGTTCCTCCTGCTGGCAAAGAGCAGCAAGTTGGAGCTTCGTTACCGAGCACAGCGCGTGGATGTGCTGGCAGGGGCAGGCAGCCGGTGATCCCAAGGTGCCTTATCCAGCAGAGGTATAAAAAATACTTGCAGGCCAGGCAGCTGGGAAGGCAACGAGAAGCAGCTTCTTAAACACGGAGCCTCCTTCAGGGCTGGGGGTTCAGGGCATTTGCTCTCCCTGCCAGCAGCCAGGAAACCACCTTTCAAAAGACCTAAACCTACCACGTTTTGGTCAGAACAGCATTCTTGGGAATAGTATTAACAGCTTGGACTCACAATGCAAATGCAAAGCACTCGCTCATGGCACTCTTAATATCTCTCTCCCTCTATTTTTTATTTTTTTTTGGATAAAAGCCATTAGGACAAACAAGGTTACTCAGGGAAAGCTGCCTGCCAAAATGGCAGCTTCAACATCATGTTTTGCCCAATGGTGGCCAGAAATAAATAACTGCAGAGTTTTGAGGAACGTGTTTCATAAAGCAAGGAACGAACTGGAAGCACCAGCACCCACTGGACTGCCCTGCAAAGCACTGCAGCTGCTGCAGCTTTTCCAGTACCACTTTGCACGCAGCTTAACCCTCTTGGCACCATCCGTGCTCCCTCCAAACAGCAGACACGTGGTTTAAGCTCATGCTGCTCTTCAGATCAAAAAGCATATTGCTGCTTGTATGATTCCAGATACTGTGAGCTTTAAGGCAAGGATATTTATTCTATTTTAATCAACTAATCAAAGACAGAGGAGGGCTTATAGCTTAGGGTAAGAGGCTGGTAGTCTAAAAACCAGGATTTGCTTTTACCAGTATTGCCAAACCAACTACACCTATTATATAGTTACAGAACCCTGTGGTAAATCTTTTTCTTTCCAGCCTATTAAAAAAATGGCTAGAACAAGGATCAAATTAAAGCAAAACAAAACTCATGAGATCTACATGGCTAATGATAAATCTCTGCAAGTAGTCACCAACTTCCCACTAGAAAACCATGTTTCCAAAACCAAATTTACCTATCAGTTAATGGCACGAAATTACAGACCATTTAATGGAGCAGAATCCAGAATAGCAAAGTTCAAGTTAAGATAACTCTACCAGCTAAGTTGAACATATGAATTTGCAAATAAAAATATTCATTTTTATGCTCGTACTGCATTCCAAGGTCACAATAGAGTCAAAATATGATCATTAAGTGCAACAAGCTAATAATGATGAGCTTCATTTGTATGCAATAACAAAAACTTGATTTCTGGTTTATATCTTCAATTCAGACTGTTTTTCACATCATTAAGCCACAATACATCAAGGAAACAAAATCCACACTAGATCCCTTCCCCCTGTATTTGTTCTGGCCACACGTGACACTTCCGTCCTTGACTGTCAGCTCTTATTTTAACTTATTACTCAGATTTTGGTTTACTTAACCAAACAGCATTTCTTTTCTTTAAAGATCTATCACATATTTACTATTTGCACTTTATTTCTTGCATCACCAATCATCATACCTTATAAATACTACATTTCCAACTTGTTTTAGTTCATAACTCTGATATTTAACTGTCACACCCAGCATTTCCTTCCCTGGCTGTTTGTTTCTTGGTTTACAAGCAAGGCTTTTAAGCCTTCCTCTTCCATTACAAGAATTCAAGAATATCACTCATACGAAGACAGTTTAAAGGAAGATCACAATTTGCCCTAGTCCACCAACAGTTATTCAAAATTAGACACTATGGTGCATAGTCAGTTTGCTGTTTACTACTAGTAAAGATATGAAGGATTTAAGGGCTTGCTTCTGGCCCCCGAAGCAGATCACTTTCTAAACCTTTCCACTCATGAAGTGGTTCAGCAGCACTGCAGGCCTCCTCCCATTCACACAAGCAACTTAAGGGCAAGTCTCAGCCTGCTTGTTTTTAAGACTGGTCTAAGAGCTACCAGGAGATGTTTAACCTATGACTCCTAAGCTGCAAGTGAAATGGAAATAGCCTTTTAAAAATAGGAGGTGACAATCAGGAAGCAGTTGACCAATCTAGCTCAGACCAAGTCTAGGTTGCTCAGGATCCTGCCGCGCAGTTTGGTGTTGAGCAACCCCAGGGCTGGAGCCTCCAGCCTCTCTAGGTGAACCGTTCCAATGTCCAACTGTCCTCACGGTAAAGTGAGGGCTAAGACAAAGATGAGGAGCAATCTTGAGACTGAGGGAAGCCTCCCTTGTTTAGTCAAAATAGAAGCTTTAACATTCATTGCATAAAATGTATATAGGCTTAACTAGCAATATGTGCTCAAAGTACTCAACCTGCATAAATAAATTCTAATGCCATTCTGTTTTTTCTCATCTCTTGCAAATAAAAATCAGTAAGTCTTAAAGGCACTGGTTAAGTAAGCTTATTTAATTTTTTGTTGTTGTTAAAAAGCAGATGTTTCTTTAGCAAACAACAACAACAAACTCCAAACTATAGGGTTTCAATAAGTGCAACTCTCTGTACCACAAAGTTCTGTGGTATATCACTATGGATTTCCATGCTCACTTCTAAACCCAAGATGAGCATTACTTCATCAGGCATAATAAAAACTGCTAAGAAAGGGAAAAAAAGGCATTTCCGACCTGCTCTCCTCCCTCTCCTTTCCATTCAACCTCTACTTGCCGTTTTTCTGGCATTGACTGAAATCACTTGTGGTTTGAACACAATCAGTTCAGTGAGACATATCTATGTTATGTCCCTGATTGTGTGTTCTTTGCATTACACAAAGAACAGTTATTTTTTGACCTAAATAACATTTGTGTCAAGTATCTGAAAGAAAATGTTAAGACGTGTTCAATTATGTCACTAGAAAAGGCCGAGCAAGTAATTCACAACACTACTGAACTCGCAGCAGATCCTACCTTCACAGGAAGATTAACTAGAACAGCTTCTAGAGTAAGGAACATTAAACAACTTAGAGATTTTTTAAAAAATCATTGAAAATCAAATAGCAAATACTATCTAAAATTAGCAAAACAAAAGAATCCTCTAAATAATTTACTACTTAAAAAGAAAACAGTTTTAATTTTCTTTGTCCTTGTCAGTGTTAGAGGATCAGTGTGGCTCAGTAGTTTGCACAAAGTCATGCTAAGGTGTATGGTTTCCAAATTATTGTTGGACAACACTACTGAACATCCCTATCAGCAATTATAAAAAGACAACAAATGAAAAGAAAAACCAGGACCACAGGATTTTAGATAGGGAAATCAGCAAAAGACACAGAAAAAAATGTTACTGTGGACCAGATAAGATATACTGGCTATTAAAAAAATGCCTCACGTTGGATGATATAATCAAGCAGGTGTTACTGTGATCAGCATATGTTATTTTGCTCAGGCTGGTCACCTACACAAGTCACCTAAGTGTGCCTGGACAGATGGGAAACTCCACCAACTATTTAATGAGCAGCCTAACGGTCTCTAACAAGACATATATTTTGACATCTGAAAAATATTCCAAGTTTTAAAAGAGAAGGGAATGTAACCCAAAACATTTAACTTCTGTTAAGCTAACAGAACTAAAGCAAAGCCGTTAAGTTTGACTTAACACACAACTTATGCCACGTAGAGAAACCTAACAAGTTTATAAAGATTAACAGAAACATAAAGGACAAAGGCACTCTTTAATACCTACAAATAGAAGCTATAGGTATAAAGCAGATAGTCTGTATTATTTGTATTTTTTTTTCAATCTCCTCATTAAAAAACATTGTATTTTTCCTAAGTTAGTGCACATTTACCAACCTCAATACCACTTTGTCTGGCTAGTTTTACAGCCGTGTTGTAGTAGCCGCAGCGCAGGAGATGTTCCACCATCATCCGATCCATGCGTTTCTTCTTCCACATGTTTGCAGCAGCTGGCTGGTCACTACTGTGTTCTTTCAAATGTTCAATCCTACGTTTGCAGAGTTTCGCACTCTCATCTTCAGCCTGGATTGATTCAACTGCCTAAAAAGTAACAATTAAAAGAAAAAAAGTAAGAGCTACTAGACTGTTCAACTCTAAACAGTTGCTTTTAAAGTAGTATCTAAGCCTTAGTAATAGAATGGCTGGTAAACATTATTTACATCTTGCACAGGTGCTTTCAATAACACTTTTCCTCCTCCTTAATATACTACCATAGACACTTACTATGGTAGCACATAATGCTACCCTATGGTTGCAGTGTGCTTGGAGATTCTCACACATGAATACAAACTTTGATGCAGCTCAGATAAGCATTGGAAGCATATCCATCTCAAACCAATCCTGCTTTTTCCTGGCTAGTATGCAGTTAGTCCAGGAAAAAAAAAAAAAAAAAAAAAAAAAAAAAAAAAAAAAAACAGGATCAAGTGTCAAACTGCAGCCTCAACTGCTGTAGTAGCAATCTATGAGTTTGCCTACAACCTACACATGCTAATTCCTCAACCAGCTGTAATACCGGCCAATTTCGGTTGGGGAACGATGCAGAGTAAACCCACATTACTGCTAATAAACTGCAGCCCTTTTAATCAACCCCTGCATTAATGAAAGAGGTATCAACATTTAACTTTTCAGCACCTCTCTTGAATTCAAGGAACTCAGAGCAGTTTAACACTAAATACCTCTTTATTCAACTAGTAAGTTACACAAGTTTGTATTAAACTTTGCTAAATTAGTATTATTTTACTTCTAGTACACTG
>JAUBNY010000359.1:2582482-2598071 GCA_032275445.1 Crypturellus soui | reverse complement strand
CATAGGTGTGAAAAATATTTTGAATTCTCAATTTCCTTCTTTTCTTTTCTTCTTTTCATCTACCTCTTCCTCAAGGTCATCTTCTCAAAAGCTTCTCTTTTGGGTGATCTGCAGAACAGAACTGCCTGTTTTGGGTTGCTGGAATAGCTGGGGGCAGAACTTGAGCTGCTTCTGAAATAGGACACAGGGCGCCGCGTAGGGTGGTGCGTTAGTTGGCAGGGGCTGCAATTCCTTGTTATCCCTGAATTATTCAGAGCTGTCTTATGCCCATTGAAGATAACATCCTTTTTTGTTTGTTTGTTTCTTTTTCTCTTTTCTTGTTTTGAAATTTCTCTAGAAGCAGGCTTTTGGATATTCAAAGAGGTGGAACCGCTTTCCCAAGAAATTGTAAAGATAAATCAGTAAAATATCTCGGGCCCACCCCTTAGGTGAACTCTCCTAGCTTTTTTTTTTTTTTTTTTTTTAATACAACAGATCACCTTTAGAAATGGATCATTTGACCCTTAATAAACCATATTAGGCTACCATTTTTTTTTCCCTCAAAATCTTCCTAACATAAAGAATTGGTATAATTATAGTCGAGTAATAAGTAGATGGCATTATCTCGTTATTCATTTTTCATCCTTTTTGTTATGTTTAGATAGGAGTTAAAACTTTAATATATTAAAACACAAACCAAAAATATATACTTACAAAGTAAGTATTAAATTATAGCTTTTAGTGCTTCACTGCTAACTTTTTGGAGAAGCTGGGAAAGTTCAGTGTGTTTTGTAAATGTTCTTGCACGCTGCAATTTAGAATAATAAGCGTCTCATATTATTAGAATTAATCATAAATTTACATTCCTTGGTTTTTATTCTCAGTATGTACATGGCTGCAGGGAAATTGCAGGATGAAGTAAACAGAGTCTCAAAAATTATTAAGTTTTGCTTTCTTTGACTTTATTTTTGTCTAATCCAAATACTTTAAATTCAAATTTGGGCATACATTGTAATAAATATGTTTTCATTTTGAGTAAATGAAGAGTACTTGAAATAGCATGCCGGGACCTTTTGTAATCTAAGCATTTGGAGTGCATAAGTATTTCACGCTGAGGAACGTTTTTATGAATAAGCTGTTATTAAAGTGGAGGGGGAAAGGAATCTGAAAGAGTGCTTTGCTTTTTTGATCCCTTCCATCACTCTGAAACATTTGTAAAGGTAATGTTAGAATGGGTTTTGTGGTAAAAGGGTTATTAGAAAATAAAATTCTAGTATTCTAAAATTTGACTGATAACCATTTTTCTGCTTTGATAATCTTTGGGAAGTTGAAATTATGGGAGATTTGTGGACTTGGAAAGAGATGTTTCATTTGTAGCTGGTAAAATATATGGTTAGAGTGAACTGAAGAGTAGTTTAACATCGTGAAACGCACGGTGCGCTTGCTGGCTGCTGGAAGTACCTAAAATCTGAGAAGCACCTGGATGCTTTGTGTGTAAAGCTGGCAAGCCTTATGCTTCAGTATTTACAATATTTTAAATGCTGTTTGATCACTGTTTTCTTAATTGCAGCAAATAAAGTGATAAACTGCCTTGCAGTTGTACAGTTTTGAAAACTGCGTATTGATTGCCAGTCATCAGCAAGGACCGAGTCTGATTGACCACGCTGAATAAAGGGATGGAAAGGGCAACCTAGAAGAATGCATTCCACTCCTTGAAACAAACATCCTTTGCTGCCTTTGGTAGTATGACTCAGTCAGGGATTTTGCCATTAAAAACAATTAAATGGAAAATATTTGTTTTTTTTTTTTAAAGTTTCAGATTGTTCATTATTGTCACATATGATGTTTTTCGAATGAGTGGCTGACAATTTGTTAACTTCAATTAGTCCAAGGGTTATTTTATAGAATGGTATGAGATACTGCAAATAAATAAAAGGAAGCCCTAAAGAACTTAAAAGTTGCGAGTTATCTCTCCTGAAGGAGGAGATAAACTATCTTTTGAATTCTTCAGCTCTGTAGAATTGCTATCAGTGCTTTGCAGTTGTAGTTACTGGAGCTTTTGAGGTACTGGATGTTCAGAATTTAAACCTCAGGGGGAAACAAGGCAAAAAAAGGGCCCTAAGTCTGACTGTGGACATCAGGAGCATTTCTGCAGTGCCTGAGGAGTGACTGATGAAGGGCTGTTGCTCTGAATTTCCAATTTTGCTCAGTAGAAACTGGAGATGCTTGTTTTTGTAATTGTAGCTAGCTGCTGGTTTATTGGGGTTTGCCCTAGCAAGAAGTATTTTGATCAAAACCTGAGGAAGAACAAAAACCCCAAAAGTCAGTTGAGAAGTTTTGGATATGAACCTATAGCCTCTTAATATAATATTACTGCCACTATAGGAACAAAGAAATTCAAGATGATAAATTAATAATGGTTGAACATTTCAGTTACTTAACTGTTTCCATTCCCAAGGAGAAGGTAACATGTTGAGTCCTGAACATGGAAAATAAATATACAAGTCTGGCCAAGGCTCATTCTGACTCTTCTTGTGTAAAAAGGCAGTTTGCTGTCACTTCCTCCCTTATCCTCCACTGAAGAAATTTTAGCAGTAAACTGTGCTTGAAAGGTGTTGCTTTTCCTTACTTTGAACACTTTCCTGTTGTGCTTCCCCGTACAGTTAACCCCGGCATCGCTGTGGCGTTTGGGCAGCGAAGCCCTCGGAGCAGCTCCTGGTGCTGGGACGTGGCTTCTCGCTGCATGTTTTGTGCTCTTGGTCTGCAGTTGCTTGGGTGCCATAGCCAGAAGTTTGCTGTGTGGTTCCCTTTCTTATATATACACCAACAGTGTTGCTTGTGACAGAATTTTTATTCTTTCAATTCAGTTGTAAAAGGCGTGGGGAAGAAGTGGAAACCTCAGCTAACATGCACATTGCCTATGAAAATGAGCTATGAGGTTTCCAAAGACAAAGCTGCAGAGCTTAGCAAGTGTTCAAATTCACATAAAATAAATCAGATCTGCTGTTCGCTCTGATGACACTTTTTATTGCTTCATGTGTTCTGGTGTCAACAGGATTTCTGCCTTCTTCAGTGCAGGATGGGTCTATTCCAGCTTGCTTATACGTTTCTGTAGAGCCTATTTGAAGTCTAGCAGATCAGTACAGTAATAGAGGTTACTGCCTGTCAGTTCCTATCTTGTGTTGCAAAAATGGGAATGTGTGCAGGTTTTCCTGAAGTGAAGGGAAGGTTCTCGTGGGTAGATCCATTTACCTTGGAGCTCAGCAATGTGAGTGTCAAAATCAGAACATCTGTTTCTTGTGGAACTAATGAGATGGGTTTTGCTCTTCCTCCTGCCCTGGTGCTCTGCTGTCATCCTAGGGAAGTTGGAGAATCCTTGGCTTTCCTGGGGCAGGTGTCAGTTAATTTCTGTGCTTGGGGGAGCTGTTCTGGAGCCCTTGCAGCCTGGTGCTTGAGGAAGGTGGTGCAGTTGGCTGGGATGTGCTGACCTGCTCGTCAGCAGGCGGTCCCCAAGAGGGGCCATCCTCCTCTGTCTGCAGCCTTCGACTTCCTTCCTCCCCATCCACTCTGCTGCTTGTCTGACTTCTCTGTGAATTCATTCAGCTCACCAAGTCAGCAGCCGCTAATATTTTTTTTTGTTCATCTTAGTTTCACTTCACTTCTTTGAGCTGTATTGATTTGCTGAACAGTCGAATGCCAAATTGCACGCGTAAGGGGATATAATTTTGCATCTGGAAGGTGGAAGGATGCGGATTGCCTCCCTGGATGGCAGTGAGCCGTTCAGGCTGGGTTACCTGCCGTCTGACCGTACCCTTGGAACAGTACTAGAGCAGCTTGAGTATTTGAATATATGAACGACTGCTCAATATCTTGTCCTTTGAGAAATCAGGTACTAGGACTCTCATATCGGCTATTCAAAAGTTATTAAATACTTTTGATCTTATGCTTTCCATGCCAGTTTCCTTATTTTAAAAATTGCAAAGCACCCTCCCTCACCGTACGCGTGTTATGAAGATAAACTAATGTGTGAAGTGCTCAAATACTACAGTGGTTAAGTGCCAAAGAGCAAAGCCCTTTAGGAATTTCTTTCTTCAGAGCTGGATTTGAATATTGTACAATAAACAGATGAGAACCATTTGTCTTTATCTTGTGTGCCGAATAAGGCAGGACTTTTTGAAAAAAAAATTAAATGTAATTAATCTTATAAAGTTTCTTCATATTAACAAAATTGCAGAGCATGTTGGTTTTTAATTTCAGTCTTTTCTAACTTTGGAATGCCTGATTTTGTACCCTTAATTATATTCTTTTAATCTGATATAATTGTGTCAAATGAGTTTTCTGTGCAATAAAACATAATTGAAAAGCAGACTAAGAACAGAAGCCTTAAAACAGAATTTGTCATACGTATGCTAACCACATTATTTTTACCAGTCAATACATTTAGCTTGCATTTTAACAGAAGCTAAGTAAAATGCAACTGGTTCTTTGGTTGAATAATATGTGTTCATTGATCCTTTTATCTCCTTAATCACCTATGTCCTTAATACACAGAAGCTGAATGTGAGGGTTTTCAAAAAGTGAATCGATATAAAAGTAGAATTAAAATAATTAAAAATTTATGCTCTGAACAGTGACAAATGATCAACAGTGATTTCAAATAGGCAAAGTTTCATTAACAGTGGACTATGGATAAGTTAGAAAAATGTTTTTTACAGAGAATGCAGGTTTTTGCACTTGATGGCACCAAAAAAAAATTGTGTAGCTAAGTAGAAGAGAAAGAGTAAGATCAGTTGCCTTGTGCTCAGCATCATTCTTCTGTCTCGGTCCTCTGCTGCTCACTGCAATTTTGGATTCTCAAGCATTTCAGCCCAGCATTTCTGTCCCTCTTCTGCTCTGAGCTTACTGGAAGAGCTGCCTGGAGCACGTTCATCTCCTGACCAGCCCTGTGGGCGAGCTCCATGCATTCGTTTTCCAGTCATTAGGAGGGCAGTGATGGTTCTGCTGCTTACCAGGCGTTTTGCCTCCTTCTGCCTGCCAATCCAGCTAACTTTTTGGAGAGGAACCACCTCAGACGATTTCAGCATTCCGCAGAAAGCAGCAAGATTATTTAAAAATATTCAAGTCTGACAGTTCGACTTCCAAAGCAGGTTATTCAAGTTGACTGTACTGCTAACTGTAAGGAGGCAGCGCTCATTTTCCTATTCCATGACATACCGATAATTATTATAAAACTAGCATTCTATATTTAGTCTCTTATTCTCAGATGACAAAAATATTTCTCACAACAGTATCCTACTAAATTAGCAAATAAGTAGATGTTGCCGCCTGCTAGAAATGGGGAAGCAACTGTTCCCAGCACATGACAGGAACAGTAGCCCAAATCTCTAGTTGTTCCATGTGCTGTAAACTACTTGTCCAGTTTGCCAAAGTTTGCATGTCTTTGGACTTGTTTATAATGAGACAATAATTTATATCATTTTTGATCAGATTCCTGTAAATACTTTTGATCTATAAATATGACTCCCTGCGGAGGTCCGCAAAGCTGACTTGAGACAAGACATTCTGAAATGTGAGCAGCTGTGCAGAAAATAATTGGCATTACTAGTCAAGGATTGCTATTTTGGAGTATTCCCCATGTAAACGTGGTTTTGGTTATTCTACTCTACTATTTCCCTCTGTTATTTCCACTTGTTTTTACAGTATCATATTGTAACTGCCTGACAACATCAGAGAAGAGTCAGAAAAAGGTAAAGAATATTGTTTGTTTCTGCAAGGGAGACCCATCACTGTCCGTCCTCCCCCAGATGATCTGTTATCAAAGCAGGGATCAGAGCACAATCAGTATGGTTACATCCCACACAACGCTATTACAGAGTAATCATCGTAGGACTGTGAAGAGCTTGAAAAAGCAAACTCTTAAATATGCCCAGTAGTGACCCTTGAAGCACTTACTATTTTCTCTCACAGCAAATCTTGTGATGTACTTTATACCTAGTTTATAATCTCACTTTAATTTTCATTCCATTCCTGAAACTCTGCCATCTGCTATGCCTGAATGAGTCAGCCTGATGTGCTGTACAAAGGAAAAAAAAAAAAGTTTTGACATTGTACAAGTAAATAAAAAAAGAATAAAGGTTTAAATTTAACCTCTCAGCATGTTCAAACATACTCCCAGCATCCAGATATTTCTCCTTAGAAGACACAGATTTACTTTATCTTTAGATTTTTTTTCTTGCAAATCAGCACTAAGAGTTATTATTTGTTTATTCTGGTTATAATCTCTTTCTTACTATGTCTCTCATTAGGCTCCAGTTATAGTAGTTACATACTGTGGAAAGCCCAGGGCTTGAATGAATTTTCCCTTGTATTTCAGGTCTGAAATAGGAAATCCATTTCCCATTTGATCAATTCTAAACAGGAACTTAACATTTTTAAACTGCTAAAAAAAAGTATACATTAACTAGCTATTTGATCAATAGATTTTCATGTCGTCCAAACCTTAAGTCCAAATTTAACTATTTAAACCCAGTAGTCCTCTTCTTGGAAAATACCCTAAGGCAGAACCTCAATTAGTCAGAAGCCTGACCACAGATCTTACTGAATAATGTAATTCTTGCATGACTGGGAATCTCTACTGCATTCTCAAATTAATTTTAAAAAAATCAAAGATAAAAACAGCCAAGTTGAAGGCTAGTAACTATTTCTGTTTAGAAAGTAATATACACTATCTCTACTTACTCATAACTGTTATAGGGGACAAACTACTTCCCTGACAGTTCACATCTTATGAGATTTTTGTCTCCACAAAACCATTTTATTTGGTTTATTTTTCTTTGCAGCATTTCTGCTCTCTGCCATCATTCTAGTGTTTATCATTCCAATAGCTGTACAATGGCTAAATTTGGAAATATGTATTTGTATCAGCAATAAGCATCAGCACATGAAGTACAGATAGTGTCACAGATGGAAAAATCTACCCACAGATTGGGGAAATACCGATGAGTAAGAGACAGAAGGGAAAGAAGTATTTGATCCTAAAATTTAGAAAAAACTTGTTGCAAATATGGCACATTGATGTTTTTGGTTGCCTTCTGAAGACTGCTTCTTAAATTACCAAGGTAGCAGCTTAAAATTTATCTCTCAAATCACAATGTACTACAACATGGCAGAGGAAGAACAGTTGGTTCCACTCCTCGCCTCAGTGTTCCCAGTGTGCCTGCCATGTCTCTCCAAACTGAGTTTTAATTTTCAAAAATGGCTTTCAAAATATGTGAAATACTTTAGATAGTTAGAGAGCTTTTTTTTTTTTCTTTGAAATCCCCTGAGAAGCAGATACCAAAGGCGAGATCTCTGTCTCAGCTGGGTGTCCTGTTTCACAGAGAATAGTCAGTCTTTTATATGTTCTCTCCCAGGGCCTTTCAGGCCCTTTTTTGTTCTCATTTGTGCCACGGCTCAGGTTTACTTGAAAGGATGTAAATGGTTTGCCCAAAAGACTTTGGGCAATATGAATGGCATTATGTCTTTCTTCACTTTTTTTATTTATTTATTTTTAATGGGGCTGATAGCTAATCTTGTGAAGAGTCTGGTTTTGTAGTTGATCTCTGATCTGCTACTTGCTCAGCCACAGAGACGCTTTTCTTTGCTTGGAATGATGCAAGTTTATGAACTCCCATAGACAGGGCCCTTTGCACAAGTTTGAATGGGAGCTCTTCCCAAATGTGAGGGAGGCCTTTTTTGGCAGAAAGCTCTGAGATACCTGATTGAAAATGTCACAGGTGTCTTGCAGGAGTCTGGCTTTATGGGCTTGGGAGAAAAAGGGCTGAATATTTTCAAGACTGAGCCAAGTAATGGGTATACTGGCCTGCTGCAGGCTGGAAGAAGGGAAAGCCTGTATTTCCCAGGTCAAAGAGAAAAGCAAAAGAAGGCATCTATTAGCAGTGGCCTAAACTGGAATTGTAGTAAATGTACTTATATATTAGAGTTGTCCCTAAATTAATTGTTTTAGTGCTGAAATTTTCTCACAGACAGAAGCTTTGGAGTAGATATGGATGTGGAGTAAAAACTCCTGCTTTTGCTTGGATATAGCCATCATGACTGACATCCTTTCTGTTTAATTATGATGTCTCTAGGTTTAGAGAGATGTTACAGTGCCAGATACTTAACAGCTGAAAAATGGAGACAATTTTCTCAACTGTAGAACTTGAAACATTTAACAAGTCTACATTTAGCAAAGGTTGATGGTACTTGCATGAGAAAATCTCTTCCTACAGTTGCTGGATATGATGTGAAAATAGGCTTCCCGTGGCTAACATAGAAAACCTTGCTGAGGGCAAATGTCTTGTTAAGACATGCAAGAATTCCTGCAAATAGTCCTTGTGCGTTAGAGTCACCGCACTGTTATTCGTAAGGGACCTCTGGAGTTTATCTTGTCCAATCTCGTGTAAAGCAGAGCTGTTCCCAGGGCTGGATCAGGTTGCTGTGGCTTTGTGCCTGGTTTTGACAACCTTCCAGGGTGGAGATTCCAGCTGCTCTCGGTAACCTGCCCCGCTGCGGTGCTGCCCAGCCGCGTGCTGAAACCACTTGCCCCAGTGGCCACTCTGAGCCTCCCAAGCTGCAACGTTTCACACTCGTTCCTACTCTCTGCTCCCGAGGTGAGTTTGGCTACATGGTCAGTGTTTTTCCCCTTCAAAAAATTGCAGGTTGTTATCAGGTTGTCTCTTAATCTCTTTGCCAGATACTAGTGGGCCCTAGTTTCTTCATTTTTTCGATTTTCCTGTGAAGTGTCTCAAAGCTGGTTGTCGTATGGGACTTCACCGCTGTCAAGTGCAGCAGGGCAGCAATTTGACTCAAACTGTTGGCTGTTTTCCCCATAGGTAGCCCTGTACATGGCTGCTTTTATTTGGGTTGGGAGGACACTGCTGGCTCATGCTCTTTTTGGCCCCAGGGCAGTTGCCTTTTGGCCCCTTCAGCAGGGCTGCCCTCAGCTGTACTGATGCACGGGCTCACTCTCGCCCAAGTGTGGAACTTGTTCCATGTTGTGGTGGGCCTCATGAGGTGTCTGTTGGCCTAGTCCTTCACTTCAGCAAGGTCTCTGGGCTGGCGTTCTGCTCTCCAGGATATCAGTTCCCCTCTTCCCTGGGTTGATGCTGCCGCTGACTTTGCTGTACGTGCACACCTTGTGCTTGGCAGCCGAAGCTGGTGCCAAGCGGTGTCTGCAGTACTTGCTTGACCTATTGCCTGCCCCTGGCCAAGCCGCTGAGTTCATCTTCCAGCTTAGTGGTCTGGCCAGTTTGCAACCCATCTAACTCCTTTATCCAGCTCAGGCATCCTCAGCTTCCCGATGGGAATACAGTGAGAGCTGCCAATAGCCCCTCTTCGTCATTGAACAAGTTTGGGTTGGTCAAGCAGTGTTGACTGCACCTGGTTACCTCCCTGTTCCTGCTGTTCCTGTGCTTCTGCTTTTCTTTGTGCTTTGAGACAACTGCCATACTGGTAAATGCTAAAATGTATCATCTCAGTGTTGTTGAATCTCTTTCTGCAGTTGTTTTGCTTGGATTTTGTATGAGAACCTGGAAAAAATGCCTAAAGAGTAGTAGTATTTGTTTTTTATAAAATGAAGTGTTTGTGCAAGATAAATTGTAAGTGAAGTATGCAGTATTCATTAAGTTAAAGTCTCATGCACTTGCATGCTTCATTTTATTTTTATTTCAAAGATGTTGAGTCTAACTTTTTACATTTTCAAGATCTGTTAGAGGGTATGGGTGCATAATGTATGTATTTGTGAAAATTTTTATATAAAATGTTAAATACATTTTCTAACTTAATGACCTATTGTCTTATATCCTGCTAAAGCAACCTTGAAAACTAGAGGAAAGCAGGAATTATGTGAAAAGAGAAAGAACAGAATTTGCCTCTAGCAAAACATGTTTACAGTAACAACTGCTCTCAGGGGAACTGCAGGATATTCATAAAATAGTTTATTTTTATCTCTGTACCACTAAAGAATCACTTCCATTGACTGGGATACACAGGAATCTAATATTAATTTTCTGATAAACAGGTACATTTTCTCATTTGAGGATATTTAAATAGCATATTATTTTGTAGAGTGAAATGCAGCAAGGGCTAGCAAAAATAATCAAGATGTGTTTCATCCTTAGTCTGAGGAAGAAGAGTATTTTTCAAAACTTTTCTTGGTGGGCGCCTACCTGTCATTATTGGCAGCACTTGCATGCTTCATTTTATTTTTATTTCAAAGATTTTTTTTTTCTGTCTTGTGGGACACTAGGTGGAGTGTTATTCAAAGGTGAATAAAGTTCCTGATTTTGATTTTTAGCAAAACATTAAAATTAGCATTGACTTTTCTGCTTCCCAATCTGTCTGTGCGTGCCTCTCTCATATGAATGCCATTGGCAAAAGTTAAAGCACAAGCCTGGATTCTACAGGGTTTGTAATGCACATGTTCCATTCTTAAGCACTTGCTGGATATTAATGACCATGCTTCAGAAACAGTGAAGAAAAATAAAATGAAGTGAATAATTCTAGTCCTTCAAATGCTACGATATGCTAAACCTTACCTGAAAGCGTATTTAGTACTAAATACTTGTGAAGACCTCTTAGGCATGGTAGTAAAAGCATGGATGTCCTTGTGGTTGTTTCTCTCTCAAATTTCCACTCCCAGCCGTTACATTAGTGATGTTCATAAAAGCAGTTGTATTAATCTTTGCCTGCTACATTAAGCTCACTTAAACCTCCAATACTTTGTGAGGGACCCAATCTATTACTCCAGAGCAAACGAAGAAAAATAAAAGATAAAATAGCTTAGGAGCACTTTAAGTTTTGGTTACTTTTTTCTTTTCAGATTGCGTTGTGTGAATTTGATTGCATGCCAGAGTTTTGCTTGTATTTGTTCTGATTGCTTACTCTTAGAGATTGAACTTGTGAATCTTGAATTTTGCAAGCTACTGAGTGTAGAATAAGCCATTGCTTGAATATACATTTCAACTGCTTACAGAGTTTAATCGGCAAACTCCCGAGAGGTTTGCTGGGTAAAGAAGTGCTGACATATATTCTCCCTTGATGACCTTTCATACTGTTTCTATCCTTACCTTAAGGATGGCTGCACCCCACTTTCTGAGCCCTTTTTGGAAAGGAATAGTTCAACTCTGTAAGATTGATGTGTCCCCTTCCCTTTGAACTAAGTTTGTTTTTGATTGGATTTTTCACTCTATGTAAGGTTTTGGGACAAAGTTCCCCCTTGTCAGCTTTGAACACTATTTGTCAAGCTTTTTTTTTTTTTTTTTTTTTTTTTTTTAAATCTACTGCCATGAAGGGTGAGAAGAGCATATGCTGTGGGTGTGTTGTACTGTCAATTTATAAAGAAGAAAGTCCCTTTTACTGTCAGAGCCAATGTAATGAATCACTTAAAGAAGACATCCTAGGGACATTATGATGACTTAACAGGTCTTTCATGTCTCCAAGTTGTACAAGACCAAGTCATCCTGAGTGGACGGAAAGGGTGTCCTGAAATATCTTTGGTAGTTTTTTCTTTTAAAGGTAACAATTTAAGATTTGTAACTATGATACAGATGAGAGCATATTAGCAATTATTCTTGTAAACACTTGAAGAATGGATGCCTGTAATGGAAACATGGGTTAAATTGACCAAATCTTCCATTTGATAGTAGATTATTTTGTTTGTATATGCAAGTAGCAAATGCAGAACAGGTTTGTTTGTGCTCATGGTTCAAAGACTGTTTGTCTGCAACTAACACTTTATTAATCCATTAACATTTTGCTCAATGATATGTAGCTATAATTAGACATCAGTTCTTTCTGGATTTCTCCCGATTGCACTGTTCTTCTCAATCCAGAGTATATCTGACTTTATCAAAACAAGCACGAGGAATTAATATCTGCAATATTTCCTCATGGGAGGAATCCTTATTTGCAAAGAAATTTAGTTGGAGTTGATAGAACTAGTCATAGAAGTTAGTCACTACTTTTGTCTATAATTTGCAAAGGTCTTCAAGTCTTGCTATATATTTTTTTTGAGGGGACAGGAGGACACAGAAAAAATTATGCTAGAATGCTTGAATCAGTAAATATAGTTGAGTTTTAGGATGAGGAGAAATAGTCCTGTCCATGCAGAGTTTTGGAAACACTACAGGCATTTCTGGAGTGATTTACAGTTTTCAGCGAGATTCAGCACTACTGCACTGTAGTTTATGATGGGAAGTAATGAAGAAAATATCCTTTCACATTGGTTCCCAGTTAGACCTGAAGCTTTCTGTTGTTTGTAGCTGAGAGAAGTGTGATGGGTGGGAAGAAAGATGAAACAAAAGGTAAAAATGAAATGCAGTTAAGTCTTTTCCTGGAAGACAGAAAATAACATTACAAGTGTGATAAATACGTTTCTGATGTCTTTTCCTTGAAAAAACCCTCTCTAAGCAGGCTTGTGTGTATTGTCTGTGAGTAGAAGAGAGCTGAGCTAGCATGACTGTCAATAGGAGAGCAGACAGTAAATATTTTAAGAAGAAACATTGTCTTTTGGAACAGTCGTTATGGGGTTTCTATCAAACAGCAAGGGACTTTTTTACTGCCCTACTCACTTTTCAATTTACACTGAGAGAATTTACACTATGAGACAGCAAGGTTGTAAAATCGTCACTGAAATGACCTGACATTTTGAATGGCCTGATTGTTTTCTCAGGCCATACAGATGCAGCTTCTCTTGGTGGCAGTGTGAGGGTTTTTTCAGACAATAATATTTGAATATAAATATTTTTTCGAGGTGCATTTTTTTCTTTTTTTTTTCTTTTTTTTTTTAAAGTATCGTGTATAGAGAACACTTAAATTATGAACTTATTTGAAATATATCTCTAATAAGATGATTATATTATAAAATGGCTTTGTTCTTTTGCAAATGTACTCGAAGTGGAAACTTCTTCACATTTCTTTGACTTTATTGTGTTAAATGAGCTTAAATCAATCCTGGTAGATAGTCACTCATAAAACTATATTTGTTTATTATACATTTGATATATTGGGTCTTTATAAAGAGACTGTTTTTTATTTTTGTTTGTATTAGTCTCTTTAGGGACCTCACTTGCTGACTTGGTTAAGGGCTGGAAAAAGGTATCATCTCCAGTCTGATACTGTTATTATCAAACGGGAATAAATACATTGGTAGGAGAAAACAGGCGTCACAGATTAGATGAAAACTGGCACTGACATTCATCAGACGTCTTTTTACGAGATGATGTAAAACTTGGGAAACCTGGGCTGTCTGTTCAGGTCCTGGGGCTTTAGATTTTGCTCCAATTTCTTGTTCAAACTAAAACCGTAGACAATTTGACAATAATTTGTCTGTAGGTCATTTTTCTTAAATCTAAAGGGGATTTAAGAACCCTTGGGCAGAATCACTTGAATCTCATGTTGCAAGGTACTTGGTTTTAAAGCTTGTGCAATAAATGTGAGATTTCCTGAAAATCTACTCTACTTGATACAGTAGAGTGGGAGTCCACCCCGTAGAGAGGAGAGGGGTTGCTCAGAGTGGTGATTTTCATAAATGACTGAAGTTCATTGCTCTCAGTTTTATCTTTGGAAGGTTTTATGTAGATTTTAGTACTGAAAGCCAGCAGCAGTGCAAGTGTTTTGAGTTCCTTTCCAAAGGCAGGGAATACATTATCTTTGCCAGTTACAGTTTTGGCTCCCAAATAAAATAAGTCTTTCTGACATGTTTCTGTGTGTAGGAATCTTCAATTTGCCCAGTGACCTGTTCATTTTTTGCATCTTGCATTTGGGAGGATGCCATTCAGCAGCATTACTGCAGGATATTTGTAGTGAGGTGACAGAACTAATTAAAGTCATCGCGCTTAAGATGACCATTTCACAAAATTGCTACATTCACAAAATAGCACCATAACATCCCTGTTCTTTGCCTTCCCTCTCAGCAGCCCTCTTTGCCATTGCATAATAGAGTTCCCTGTGTTCCAGTGTCAGCTTTGCAGAGAAGGGGCTCTCTCTTGCCCATCTTTAGTTACCCTGATGGTTCCTAAGGCAGAAATGGCCTTGCTAGGAGATAGAAGTCAAGGTGTCCACTCACTGATTTTTTTGTGGTTGCCTTCTTTTTTTAAAAAAAAAAAAAAATATTTATTTTTATTATTGTTTTATTTGTTATTTAGCGTGGTCCCTCCCAGTCATTATGCAGTGTTCGCTGGAAGGCGAGGTTGGCCTTTGAGAAGTCCTTGTAATGTAGTAATGCAGTAATGTAATGTAGTTGGCCCAGTTGGAGATGAAGCACTGCAAGGGCCCCCTTTCTCTGCTGCCCTTCCTGCCTCTCCTTCCCCTTTTCTCCCTCTGCTTCCCTAATCTTGGCTTGGTTTGATCCTGCAGAGACTTCAGCTCAGCTCAGCTCACTTGTGTGACCGGCCCCCCTATGACAAGGCTATAGTGCAGCTGGCACCGAGTGATTTCTTAATTCTTTGGCAGCAGTTGGCAAAGAAATTGTAATATTTGAGCTTTGTTATTGAATCTCTTATCTGCTGAAAACATTCTCATATTCATTAGAGACCTGCCTTACCCTTCTGTATTACAGTTCTTGGATTTGAAATCTGAACTGTTGATTAACCTGCTGCAGACGTGTGCTGCAGGTGCGTCAACCGCGCTCATTCACGACCTGGCAGGTGCTGAAATCTCTCAGAAACACTCAGGAAAAGACCTCGGTGTGACCAGAGGTTTGCTGTATTCAGAACAGCAACTGGAGCTGCTGCTGAATGTGGCTGAATGTTCATAGAAGAAGTGGGCTCGCAGGGGATGTTTATTCTGAGCTCTGCCATGGGCAGTTCTCTCAATCTGCTGGCTTCGGGTGTAATAGCGAAGTTTGAGGCGAGCACCTTTCATTTCAGGGGCAGAAACATCAATCTGCAATTTAAAACCTACCAGTAGAGCAAAATCTGCTAGTTGTACTTAATCTGTTTCTGTGGTTAATTATATCCCCTTAAAGCCAGCATGCTTTGCAATTTTGAATATTTGCATTGCATCTTTGAATTTTTCCAGCTTCTGCTTTGGGAGCTTTGCTTGCTGGATTAAAAACCTGCGTTTTCAAATTTCTCTACATCATTTAAGTAATTATTGACTGTAAACGAGTCAATCCTTAACCTTCGCTTTGATTAGCTGGACAGATTGAGCTGCATTTCTCTCTCCTGTTGGGCGTTTTTCAATTTTCTGAATGCCCTGTACCTTTTTCCAGAACCTCCTAATTTTTTCAGTTTTACTTAATCTTACTCCTAGTCCAGCAATGAGACTGCTGCTTTAGGCCTTCCTGGTTTTGGTTTCTGCTTGCAATATGCACACACCAAAGCATTGCATAGTAACACTCTGCAAAGAAATAGTAAAGATGCATTTGTTGCCTTATCCTAGGTAACTTAAAAATGTTGTCACACAACTCCCATTTCTGTACGTTGTACTAGGTCTGCTGCTGCTCTGTATCTAATGTCTTGATTAGTTTAGGTTACTTCTCAGAGTTTTCATACTGATTCAGAGTATTTCAGACCCTCACGTTGATTGACAAGTATATTTTCTGTCCTAAAACCATGAAAGATCTGTT
>JAUBNY010000359.1:2551386-2574948 GCA_032275445.1 Crypturellus soui | reverse complement strand
CTGCAGATGGTTAAAGTTTGAGCGTGCTGAGTGTGGAGTGAGAGCGTATGCTACCATGGCACCTCTTCTGCAGGTGGACCTGCCAGAAGTAATTCTTGCTTCAGTTGCAGCCATCTGCCCGTTATTGCTTTGGGTTAAAGGTTTGATATGAACTACCTGGTCGCTGCCTGTGATGTGTAGAGCTACTTTGCTCTTCTCTTATCCTAGGCTTTTATCCAGAATTGAGAAACATATTCCTTGAGGAAACCCAAAATGTTTTGTCCATGTCTCATTTTCAGTCTCTTTATGTCATTTCTAAAATCTTTTCACTTAGTTTGTGAGAGGAGATTAATTTGGAGGTTTTGGTCTTCTCTCTGGTGTTAAACCTGCTGTCCTCAAGACAGTTTGGAGTTTTTGGATATGTCAGCAGCTCTCCGGTCACAAGGGCATTCTAGTTCATCAACCTTCAAGTTATGTATGGCAAACATCTTATGTTGTTGTGTGTCACAGGGCTGAAATGAAGTTCCATTAAGTGCTGTTAAAGTCTTGATGCTTTCCAGACCAGCCACAGAGTGTCCTTCTTGCTTGAACTTTCTCCTGGAGCAGAAGAAAAATCTTTGTATATGTTTAAATAAGGAAACTAATAATGCCATGCTCGCTTCCCAGATACAGAAGACAAAGTGTGTGAAAATCGATGGTTACATCAGTTATATTAGAGTATTGAGTCACTGTGATGAATGCAGTTGCATTAAAATCTTTTTGGAGTAAAATGAGACGGTAGCATTTGGACCTACTTACTATACCATGTTTGTGTTATACAGAAGGTAGAAATCCTGGGTTCCTGACATGGGTTTGAACAACTCTGAGAATTTTGACAGCTACCTAGTGACTGCCGTGCATGAAGACATCATCAGCTGTTTGTCCTCTTCTGCAAATTGAAAAATATAGTTTACAACAAAGATTTTGCAGTTTTGCACTCAACTACATTTTGAAGCCCATGCAAGCTGCTGTTCTGTGATGTTTTAGAGCTCAATGGAGAGAAAAATAATAATTCCTATTTTTTTTCCTTTCCAGTATGTCATTAGGTAAAGTCTTGTCTGTGTCAGAGACTTTATCTCCCCACTGAGTGTTGTGAACTGAAGACAGGAAAATTCGTTTTTAAAACTATGCTTCCTGTATTTCTCTGGAAAGAAACATTTCTTCAATTCCGTAGTAATGAAGCCTTTCTCGACTCCAGTTATCTTTTCTTCTGCCTTCCCAATTCTGAATAAAGAAATGAGCAGATTGGCTTACATGCTGAATATAGACACAGGGTAATTCATCCATTTGGAAAATGAAAAGCTAGCCTTGGTTACAATATATTAGTTTCATGTGCAATTGTCTGCCAGTCTCTGATGCATGAGAAACTATCCAGTTGTACTTTTAATTTTGTTTTCTCCAACCTAATTGAGTTAAAGGATGCAAAATTGTAGCCACTAGCATTAATCTTCTACACAAGCAATTCCTGTAATTGCGATGGATATTGCTTATAGAATTTTGCAAGGTGTGAAAATGCCCTATGTTGTTGTGATTGAGACGAGAGTGTAGTTAGCTGGAAACTTCTTAATGAAATGTCGTATCAGGAGATGTAGATAGACACCAAAATGTGTGGAAAAGAATTAGCAATTTAACAATATCGCCAGTCGAGTATGAAGGTTTTGATCACAGAAGGACAGTCAGTGATCCCTCAGGCTAAAATAGCCAGAGCTGCCCAGTGATGAGGAAGGTGCAATGCGGATTAATCTAGTAATTATACTTTTATATAGTTTTAAGTCGTTCTGGAGAATTAATTTTTTTTCCTTGTTTTGCCAAGTAGGTATTGTAATAAATACTTTTTATAGCTGCAATTTAAAGTAATACCTTTGATACTCAGGAATCAATTTTGAACTCTAAATTATAACATGTTTCTGTGGATCTGCTTTATAGAATTTTAGCTAAAGGTGCAAGTTTGAAGAAGATGACGTAAGTTAAAACTGAAGGATACAACTTTTAATGTAAAAATGGAACTTGACATTTGTCTGGCCTCCTATATGACCTCAGGACTGCAGGCAAGTTTTAGTCTTTAATAGGGAGAGTTTAGTGTCTACAGTCCCCTGCATATTCATAGGATTCTTCTGATAGTGGGAAAACCTGTGGCAGAAGAGTGGGTTTAATGTGTGCGGGAGGGTTTGTGTCCAGTGTGTGGGTTTGTGTCTTCCTTGGAGAAAAGAATTAAGGGGCAATAAATCAATGAAAGGTTAAAACTAATCTTTTCTCCCTGCTGCTTCCAATCCTTTCTAGTAAAGCAGATTCATAAAAATACATCAGTAATTGTTTCCTTTCGTAGAGACTTCATTAACTGAGGCATTAGCCTTTCCCTTGTCATAAGCTATGACTAATGCCTTGCATCCTGTTACGCTTCCCCAGCTGCACTAAAATATTAAATATATATACTGTTTAATTTGGAGTTTTGTTCAGATTGTGGAAATTTAATGTTTGAAATAATTTCCTATGGAGGAAGTTCGGTTTTACTGCTGTTGTAAGATTTTATTTAGCTTGTTTATACTGCTCCCCCTTGCCTCTTCATCCAGCGCCCCAGAAGGGAGTGCATCTTTCAGCTCTTCAGCCTGCTCAGAGAAAAAATGACTGCAGATTGATCTTTCAATGCAATTTGCTTTCATTTCTGACTTCAAAAAATACAGAAGTGATTAACACTGATCTAACAACCTACTTACTTGACATTTGTTAATGGTTTTTACCCAGGAATTTCAAATTGCTGTGTGAAAATGTTACGTGTTACAGTGTTGCTGCGTGCTGGGATGTGCCCGGACCTTGACTTGCAGAGCAAGGGGTGAAGTGAAGCTGCACGGGCTGCGTGGGGTGTCCGAGCCCGGAGAGGAAGAGGCAAGGGCAGCGCCTTGGGATGAGCACGAACCACATTCCTTCAGTGCGAGAAAGTCCAAGGGATTTTAATTTCTCTTCAGACCCTTTAGCAGCCCTTTAAAACCCTTTGAGGGTTTTAGCAATCCTTCTGCAGAAGCTAACTCCGAATATCTGAAATAAGGTGATTGATGAGAGGCATATTTGTAATATTGCTTAAATACAGTGATTACATTTTTTTCCGGATCTATCAAGACATCTTTTCATTTTTGCTTCGTGTGTAGGTGTCTTGGGCAAGTATCCCTTAATAATCTTCTTATGAGTGTTTGGGTTTCTAAATAAAGTTTGTTCATGCCCTAGAAATCTGCAATAGCAGAGATACTTCCCATCTGTCTGTAGTCACACACATCTGCAGTAAAACATTTTCAGTAGTGAGTAATTTTTGGCTTGTAGACAGACCTATAATTGAGAGAGAATGCTACTAGAGGAAAAAAAAAGCTTTGGAAATAAAACCTTATGGTGATGATAAATATCTCATAAAAAGCTTATAATGGCAGAATTATGGTCACAACCTCTTCCATGTTTTCACCATATTTCTGATCAAAAAGGCCATTTTATCACCGTGGGCCATAAAAATAAGTGCTTAGGATTGTCAGATAGTACACTGCCTTTTGGAAGACTTTTTTTCCTAATGTAATATGATTGAAAATATAGAATAATATAAAAAAAATCTATGTTTATTGAATAAAAAAATAGCAAATGGTAGGCCTGAAGCCTGTAAGCTTTGTTTTTAATGGGATGCTGACAAAGTGTGTTCCTGGCCTTGTTTTGAATATTTCTGTCAACAGAGGGGAAAAAAAGCTTTTACTGATTAACAAAGAAGGAATCCTTGATGCATTAAAAGGAGAGAAAATAGTGCTGGTAGTGCTGCAGAGCAATCAAGGTTGCTTAGAGAAGTTGCACTCTGTCAAATTATATTTTCAAATTTTAGGTCATAAATACAGAATCAGAGAGGCAGCCAGGCAAGCTGGAGAAGTCCATTTACGAACCAGTGTCTTTGCACTAGCTGAACAGAGCCTGCCTGAGCAGGGGGGTTGGACTAGGTGATCTCTAGAGATCCCTTCCAGGCTCAACCGTTCTGTGATTCTGTGAGCCTGGTGTCTCCTTTAAATAGAAGGAGATGAAGGGATGACTTGGTGATACCTAAGAAGGACCTTCACAGAGAACGTAGTGGGGCTCTTCCAGCTGCCCGCTGAAGCTGTAAGGAAATCTGATGACTGGAGACTTCAGCTGAACTGGCAAGCAAAAGTGACTGGTAACAGAAGTGCTTTCCTATGGGAGCAGTTTACCATGTTCCCTGGTGGAGTCTACAACACTGGCGTTTCTTTTAATCACAGTAATTTACCACGTGATGTAGGATCTATACCAAAGAGTGACTGTCAGTTTATTCCAGCAGTGTCTTTTAGACCTAACAGCACTAACTTACTTCATCTTTGGCTGTTACTCTGCGTGTCCCTGTGAGCTGTGGACCTCAGCTTTCACACACGGAACTATGTGGTTTTGCAGCATATTCCCACATTGGGTAGGGGTGCAAGATGTGCCTGAGGAGCAGAAGGGACAGGCTGTCCCCATAGCCTGGTTCCTGTCTCTAGCAGTGACCAGCGGCAGTTGCTTAAGGAAAGGGTTGTGTTTGTTCTGCTCTTGATCTTTCTGAAATATCCCCCTTCATGGCAGCTTTCGGATGCTGAGCTAGATGGACATTTTGGACCGCTTAGCATAGCATGGCAATTGCTATGTAGGAGCGGAAAGCAAGCACGCTCTGGTATTTTCCTGCTTTTGGCATCTGTCTGTTTATGGATTTCTGCTCTGGGTTTGCATTTTGGCCAGCATTACCAATGGCCACTGATGGCTTTTATTTTCCATAAATTAGTCCAGTTCCTTTTAAAAACCACTTACAGTTTTGGCATCTGCAGTACCTGTGACACCAAATTTCACAATTTAATTACATACTCCATGAAAAAGCCTCCTGTTTAATATGCCGGCTTACTGAATTACCGAGTTGAAACCCAGTGCAGCTTTTATACACATTTGTCATATTCCACGTAGTGTCCTTGTCAAGCTGCAGCGTGCTGGTGCATTTGCTTTCCTCCTCTTAAACAAGCTCCTCCAACCTTATTGCCTGTGCTGAAGTTTTTTTTTCCCTTTCTGTTGTTACTTTCTTTCATCTTATTTTGAAATATATTTAAAGTAATGTTTTAGGTAAAGCCACTCTAATGTTTTGTGTTTTTTTGATCCTCTCTTGATAGCATCTAACTCTGTTTAAAAAGAACTTTGCTTTTGACTGTCACTTCAGGCATCTTTTGGCTTTTGTGATTAATTTATTGATCCTGGAAGCTCCCCATCCAGTTTCTCTTAGATTGCACTGACATCTAATGGTAACGCAAAGTGGCTTAACCATTTTTAATGGCAAGACAGGCCAATATACATCTATTTTTTTCTTCATTCAGTATGCAGTTTTATAAGACCATTTGGATTTACTTCCCTCCAGTTTTTCTCAGTCTGAGCGTTTTTCTCTTCGGGCAGTGAATCTGCTGGTGTGTTCTTGGTGCTGTACTGATTTTTTTTTTTTAAAGGAAGTTTAAACCTTTACAAGAGTAATTTTCAGTACATTGGAAGTGATGTTTGGGTTTTACACTGCAGTTTCACTAGAGTCTCAGTGTCTCCATAGAAGACATCACTGTGAAATAAGTCTTAAAAACAAACGTTGTCCTGCAAAACTTCAGAATAGCAGTGCTAATACTGCTGCATTTTGAAGAAGCATGGAAGCACTTCATTCTTTCTCCTCTTATTTGAGGTTCTTCATATTCTTGAAATGTCTAGTAACCAGCAGTAGTTGCGTTCTAAGGAACGCTGATGATTTATTTAAACAGATATTTTAAAAGTTGAGTAATTCCTTTATGTGGGTAGTCCATTGGTTTAGATTTGCAGAAAGACGACCACATTATGCCTTAGGAAAGAATGAAGTTTGTAAAATGGATTTCAAATTTCCAGAAGATATTTTGGAATTTGGACAAACTGGGGGCCTTCTCCCCTCTCCCCCACCCTTTTTCTTCTTAATAATGGGGGAACCATTTGGGATATGGAAGATCTCCATTGCTGCTAACTTTGACTTCCAGCCGTGTTGATGGTGTCGGCCTGTGAGTCCTTCTGGTCATTTCACTGCTTATGGATGTTGAAACATCTCATTAATTTTTATTTTTTTCCTCCCACCCCTTTGTGTAGTTTCAAACCAGGCAACACGTATTAGGCAAATGAAAATCAAGATTCCCAAAGGTAACGTGGAGCTTCATGACATCATTTATTAATGATCTACCAGTCTGGGCTATGAATTTCTTTTATTTTTTAGTTTTCTTACTCATCATCTTACGTGGGTGGCCTTTCATGGAAATGAAGGTGATAACAAGGCAGAGGTAGCAATCAGTATTCCACCTTTTCTAATTGTGGAGGTAAAAGTATATGCCCAGCAAAGCTGATACTCTATTTTTTTCTGTGAGTAGCCTGTCTGCTGCGTGCTTGTGTATGACAGAGCTGGTAATTTCTCTGATAGGCAGAGGCTTTCACTACCTGTTCAAATTCAGTGCAAGTGGGATCTGTTCTACATGAAGTTCTCCCACTACGCTGCAGCCGTTAGTGCTGGAGGACTTTCTGTCCTAGTAATCTGGAGTTTGTCCATAGCTGTAAGTGTGTATATAACTACATAATTTGCTTCTGGTTTGCCTTTTTTATTATGCATTTGTTAGCATTTGCTTTCTTTTCATCCTCTTTCTCTAGAGAAAAATCATGAGCTTTGAGTGGACCTTCACTGCAAATCTCCTTACTCACAGCTTATGTTTATCCTTTGCTCTATTACCAATGTTACCTAATTTGAAAACTGAATTGAAAAATGCTTTCTTAATTATCATGCCTAATTTGACATGTAGGATTTGGTTCCTGCCATATAGAACTGTTGAATGGAGATCCTCTGTCTTTTCCTTTTTCCTTGAAGTCTTAGAGTAAACCTCTCCTCAAAGAGCTAAATGCGCTAGATCTCAGTACCCAGGGCCATGCCTTATTAAAAAATAATGTTCAAAGCTGGAATCACTCATTAAAATTAAATTAAAAACTCTTAATATTCTCCACCAACAGCCTACATTTTATTCTAAAAATTGTCCTGCCCAAAAGGGTTCTGTACATTGACAGCATCTCAAATGGCTTTGTAGCAACTACTTGACATTGAATAAGCAGTGTATTTCCTTAAATCATTTAGATTGTTACTTTATCTTAAGACATCGAGCTACAGGAGACTACTCTTAAATACATTTTGATATTTTGTGTTCTGATTTGTAATTTGTATTTAGGCAATGTGCTTGTATTTTAGTGGGTTTCTCAAATACCATTATTCATGTTGGAGTTTAGTAATTGCAGTAGCTAATGCTCTCACAATTATAAGGCTTTTGTTTTGCTGGGATATGCTTCCCGTATCATCATCTTTTCTTTGTGTTAGAACATAAAGTATAATAAAACTGTGTGTCGGCTAAAATTAAAACTATGTTAACATGTTAATTTAATTTTTGCTTTAAAATGTTTTCTGAAACTTATGACAGCTTGTTATGAATAAAAACAAATGAGTCAATATTTTTAAAAAATGTTTGAAAGAAATTAAAAGGCTTGATTTATATGGTTTTCTTTGAAGCTACTGTAGACAGATAGAAAACATCTGGTGACACTTTCAGCGGTAGGTCAGTAGTTACAGATGGTCTGTTTTTTCACAGCTGTCATCCAGCTTCATACGTAGAGTGACTACAGTGGGAAAAGTCTTTTGCTGAATGGATAAATAAAGCAGAGTGCAAGGAGGACAGCAAACGTATATGTTTCTACAACATGGGGTGTTAAATAAACCATAAAACCTTTAAATTAAGACGGTGTTTGGTATTTTCTGGTTTCTGTTCCTTATCCTCTAGAGTTTTGCATGTGCCTATTGAAGAACTGGATTATAAAACAGAAGTGACAGGGAAATAAATACAAGTTTAGGATTCGTTCTACCTACAAGTTGGGCACGTGGGGTTAAGGAAAGGTGGGTAGCTATGGCTGGCTTTAAAGGTCTGAAAAATGTGTGTTGGATTTGGGGTAATGCTTGTGTCATCTTGTAGCAGGACTACATCCATTATTGAAATTTATTGTCTATTGAAACACGAATCAATGTTGGGGAAATTTTGAAAATGGCAGCATCCTTCCTCTTTGTTTAAGGGGGATAAATGGGCTTCATTCTTCATCATTTTTTTTCTCCTGCTTATGTTGGAATATTACATTAATTTGTCATTATTCAACACTGCTTAAGAGTCTCCACTCTGTGGATGAAGAAAAGTCAGTGGAAGGAGTGTGAACAGGAGGATGGACTTGAGTACAGTGAAGAAGTAAAATCTTGATGACTGTTGCACATTATCTACATTTTAAAATGAAAATAAACACAGAAAGGAGCTTTTTGTAAAAAAAAAAAAATCCAAATGTGCTGAGCAGTGCTGATAAAGATACCTATGTTTAATGTGCAAATGTGTAATTCTTGGTATTCCAACTGTTTTACCTGATCGTTTCACTCCGTGTACGTGAATCTTTGTAAACCACAAAGAAGCCTGCAGATTACTATGCTCAGTCATTTGCCAGGCCATCTAATGCCCTCACTGACGTCGAAAGCTTTTGGGCAGTAATAAAAAGAAAGGAGGAAGTTGATTATTTGGCTGGTTTTAGTGTGTGCTGGGATTGTAGCGTAGTGTTTTGTGAGCTTGGTTCTGAAAGTCTATCAGACGTTTAAAGGAGAATTAGTGTGGGGTTCTGGGTGCATTTTGCACAATGTGCCGTGTCGATTAGGTTTGTGTGCAGATATTTTTCATGGCGCTCTCGCCGCCTCCCCTTCCCCCTTCTCCGTGGTTTGGCTGCGCGCTCGGCCGCTGCTGCAATCCCTCGCGCTGCCGTGCCCAGCTACGCAGCGTTTGAAAAGTGCTTAGCTGGATCTGCTGCCAAAGAGCCTGCCTAGTCATGCATGAGGCTGCTTTAAATGCCATTTAGGTGATACAGATATTGGCATCCTGCGTTGTCCCTGGATGTGCTTCCTCTGCTCTCTGCCCCTCGGTTCTTCCTTGAACTTCCCCGAGTCAAACTCGGATTTGTTTTTATTCTTGAAAGCTTAAAAGTAAAGAGCGAGGAGAGCGTTTTGTCACCTGTTGCAAGCGTCATGACGCAAACGCGCGTACGTGGTATCGGTGCAGGTGCTTGGATTTCTGGCACTTCATGGGAATCGTGCCCCTGTGCCTGGGTGAGGGAAACAAAAATAACTTCCCTGCCTTGGCTGGGTGTTCAAGGAAAGCGGGGAAAAGTATTTGAGAGTCAAAAGGCAGAAAGCAGCAGCTGCCTTGGTGAGCTGTGCTCTGTGCTTTGCATCTTCCCATGTTTTGCGGGGCAGTTTGCTGTAAAACACCAAGTTATCCAGTGTGTTTAAGAACTTTGTATGTTTTCTCATTTGTTTGAATTTGTATAGAAATCATCAGTTCTGGAATGAAAGTTGAAGAGGTTTATGCTTTTATTCACAGGTGAAAGCAAGTTTACAGAAAACGAGATATTTCTGAGTTGTGGCTGACCTGAGAAGTCCCTCATCAAACTGTGCGGAGACGTTCTCTGAGCTTCCTCTCTTATGTCTCTAATGGACAAACACAAAGTGAAGCGGCAGCGTCTGGACCGTATATTTGAAGGTTAGATACTTGAATTTATAATTTTTATTACATTAATTAGCTTTGCGGATTAATGATTTTTGAATTTTTTTTTGGTCTTTCCTTTTATTTTTAATTAGGTTGTAATTCCTGTTGAGGTTCTATTAACTGTACGTAAATGCTGCTGTTAGAGGAAAACAGAGCTAGACAAATAAAAGCAAGTAGTGCTTGACCTCTAATGTACTGTTATAAAGTAAGCATGCTTTCAGCTTGGCTTTTTACAATGTTCTCCCCAAATGTCACAGAAGTTTGTGGTTTCTTGTAGAGTACCAACCACAAAAGGATCAGAAGGCCAGGTAATGATCTCTGGGATCTGTCTGTAAGCTTCATTTATGTCATATAGATTGATTTAAGACACTGAATCTGATCCTAGGAAGGAACTAGAAAAGAAAATGACCTGACCAGAGAACCCCAAACTTTAATGAGCATTAATAAAAATGCCTGTGGATGGCATGCACTCAATTTGGGTCAAGCATTTTATCTTGAGCCACAAATCATTGAGGTGTTGATTCCTGATACTTTGCATTCTTTTTCTTTTTGATTTGGCATGAAAATATGGCAAGGCATAAGGTGTACTGGTTTTGGTTGTTTGTTTGTTTGTTTAAATGCATGAATGATTTGGGCCGTATGAATTTTTATGTTAAAAAGTTACCTGGTGTAAGTGCAAAAAGCATTCAGGTTTATGGGCGCATGGTCTTTTCACCACATCTGATACTGAAGGACTAAGCTCCCGTTGAAGCAATTACTCCTCAGTTTTTTTAGATTTTCTTTTCCTAGCAATTATGTTAGTGTGAGCACTTCCTGGCAGCTTATTTCTCTCCCATTTTTATTCCTTCCATGTGTGCCAGTATTGTTAGTGTAACCCCATTATGAGATAGCGGAGAAAATGATTTGCATTAAAAATAAACCTTTTTTGTTGGGTTATTTTCCATTTAGGTACATTCCTTGGTGCCGGTCACTGTTGAGCTGACAAAAAGCTGCCCTGGGCTTGCAGAGGGGGAATGAGAGGCGCGGGGCCGCTTGCCGGGCACTGCCAGCCAAGGGCATTCAGCAGCGCAGCGAGGGGGGCGGTTTCTCGCTCCCTTTAGCCGGTTAACCCAACTGTGGGTCTCTGCTGCAAGGTGGCCGAGCCTCCCGCTTGCTCGATCCGAAACGATCCTTTTTGTCGCCCCTGGATCCGCTGGACAAGCGGCTGGCTGAAGCAGCTCACTGAAGGCCCATTCCTGCACAAATCCCGGCGGGATGTGCTGCTGAGCGCGAGGAAGGAGGGATGTCCCTTGTGCCAGGCAGCACAAGGCATCCCTGCAGCAGCCTCTGGGCACGGCGCAGGGATGCGCTGCTGCTCTCAGGCCTGGTCCTGCTCGCCCTGGCCTCTGGGTTCAGGCCTCAGGTCCTCCTCCTTGCATGGCCTCTGTCTGTCCCCCATGATAGATGTTATCTGGGCAGAGAGGTTGGTGATTTACGTGGTTATTTTGCTGCTGGGGAACTGAACCGACAGCCGTGGGGGTCAGGGCTGAGGAAGGCCGGAGGGAGTAGGACCCTGTGTTGCAGCGAGGCCGCAGGATCCACGTGGAGGAGTTTTCAGCTTCTCGCGTTGATCATCCGGGCAGTTTGGGAGAGGCAGTTGGTGACGGAGCGGGGAGGAGCGGCAGCAGGGACAGAGCACCAGCTCTTCAAGGCAGCGGCTTCCCAGGCTGCGCGGTGGCATTTAGGGACGCTGCTCCATCAGCTCCTTCGCCCTGGCTCGTTTTGCCCCTCTTGGCAAACTGTTTACTCCCTCTCAGGTGTCAGATCTCTTTATGCATCCGTGCAGTGCAGGGGCTTGATGCAGATGAAAGTAATATGGGGAAAAAATATTTATTTTTACTTTTTTTAAATTCGGCTTCCGAACTCAGCACATGCTGATCAAATAGATATGCTGGCAAAACAGGGTGGGCAGCCCGGGTAGAAAATGAGCAGTGAGAGGAAAGGGGGTGATAACGTGATTATGCAGAAACAGTTAAAGATTTTTTTTTTTATGGTTGCAGAAATCCAATTTGTCTTTTTAAAATGTCAAGCAGTATTCTGCTCTTGAGCGTCTCTGCTCAAATTTCCACATGCTCTTTGAGGTTTGTAAACATATCTCTGGCTGCTGTTTTTAAACCACTGTCCCTGCCACTCCGCAGTGCAGGCGGTGGGACAAGAACTGGGAGGGTTGTTTGTTTTAAAAAGACTTTTCTCTGCATATAGTCCTGTCCAGGCTTGGAAATCAAATGTGCAGAATTGTTCTCTGTACTTCCTCTAATGCAACCTAAATATTATATATTTTGAGATATGAATCATGTTTTATGAAGCTGGGGAAATTCAAGGAGGTGTATAGCTATAAAAGCTGGTGCATCTTCTCCCTCAGCTTTTTTGTTCCACGCTTCCTGTACAACTTTCTTCTTTCAACCTTTTTCCTCAAAAGAGAATTATTTTTAATACACTTTGCTGATTTTATATATATGTTTTTTCATAAATTGTTTAGCATGCAAGCATGTGATGGGCAGACATTAATATGTTCCTATGTCCATAAAGAGATGCCGTCATCGTGCTGGTTGTGCCACACAGTGTTTCATCAATCTGTATCGCTTAGGGGGTGAGAGGAAATGGTCCTGAGCTGGAATTCAGATTCCAAAAACCGCCTGCCCGGGGCCTGCGGCAGTTTGGACACTTCCTTAGAGCAACTAACGGTGCAAATTCAGCAGCAAAGCGACTGTGTTGCTGCGCTTGCTGTTGTCTTTGAGTTAATGGTAGTGTGGCTGTAGTACTGCTAAATTTCTGCTAATACTCAATGGGGAAAGAAAAAATCTGATTCTATTACTGTGGGAGCAATTAGTTCGCTTTTAATGAAGCTGAGTAAGTAATTTTATCTCCTAGGTGCCCGTGATTCCCTTTGGTGGCTTCTTAAATATGAAATTGAATATTTGCTTTTAGTCCTGAAGCTGTTTTCCAGTATGTGTTCCTGCACATTTCAATAGACTGCCATGTTCTTGCGCGTATCATCTCAGAAGGGGGGTATTAAAAAATGGATTTGTCATTGCAGCTTGTACAGTTTTATCAATTAACATGTACTTAAATGACAAAAGTTGACGACTGTGCCTTAAAAAACCCAGATGTTGAATTCTGGTGTTGAACTTTCACCAGGCACTGGGAATTAGAGTTAGGCATAAAGACATGATTCTGCATGGTGTGAGATGCTTATGTTTAAATTTATTTTGCAATTTAGAAAATTACATTACAGGTTTTCCCTCAAAGATGTATAGTATCGAGGCATATGAAAGATTAATTAGTTACTGATTATATTGTTCTTTGTCCCCCTCTTCGGTGAAGCCGGTGATTGCAAAGTGTAATTATAGCAGTATACATTTGGCAGAACAGTTGGAAGTGTCATAGCGGGAAAAATAAAATGTGTTCATTTTTTGGGTAATTTGAAAAATTCTATATTTTTTCTTGGCACTTAAAAAAATCATTGGCTCTAATTAAGGTATTATTTTACTTTATATCGCAACAAAACTGTAAACAATGCTGCATATTTGTTTATAATGTACGAGTCTTTAATTAAGAGGGTGGATGTTACACCAGCCTTTCCTTGGAAGTTACCTTGGGTGTTGGATCTGGCAGGCTCTGTGTTTCCTGGGAGTTAATAGATGAAATAGGAAGGAATAGAAGGTGCCTGTGGCCTGAAGAAACTTAAGTTTTCTCTGAATTGTCTATGAGAGCACGGAAGAATTAATCTTCTCTAAGTAAGTTATATAATGAGTGTCTCCAGCCCGTGCTTCTCTCTGGTTTGCAAGGAAACCATCTCTGCTCTTGTCCTGTTTTTTAAAGAGGCTAATTGGTACTAGTAGAACTGGGAGAAGGAGGAAAAGGTTTTCGCCTCTTGTTTTTTTTTTTTTTTTCCCTGTCTGTTTACATAGGTATAAGTAAATAAGCTATAACTTAATACTGGAAATGTAACCACCAAATTGCAGAAGTGGAATATTCAGTTTGGTGGTGGCTTGGAACCAAAGGCCGCTTTCCACCACGTTTGTCCTGTGATGTTTTTAGAAGAGACTGTAGAGTGACTAAGTTCAAGCCTGCTTGAAACACTGCCTGCTCCTCCTACACAGAAGTTACCTGTTCTCCAGCTTCTGCTTTTGAGAAAGAGAAAAGCACCCCTGCACACATCAGAGTCACTGCCAATCCCTTTTCTTTTTTTAAAGCATTGGATCACACTTGAGGGTTGCTCTTTATGCACAGGTTGCCTCTTCCTTTTGACCGCTGCCTGTAGAAAACTTGGAATTTGGTATTTTAGCTATTTTAGCAGGGCTATTTTATTGCCAAACAAAGAGGAATTGTTGATCAGGATCCTAAATTAGAACAGAAAATCATAATAACATCATGACTTTCTGAAATCTCAGATAAAATCTGTGCTTTTCTGCTCTTATGAAGGACAGCTTTTCTTTGGGGAGGTCTGATTATGGGCAAATAACCACGTGCTAGGCACTTGGAAGGACAGGAAAAGTGCACAATAAAGAAATAGTTTCTTTTCAAGGGTATGATCTAGATTTTCCTTGCCTATCAGAAAGGAACCCTAGAAAAAGTTTTTTTTGCTATAATATCTAGAAAGGATCTAGATTTTCCTTGCCTGTCTCTCAAGAAACCCTTGAAAGATCAAGGGCTGTCTCTGTTTATACAGCCTCTTTGTCTGCTCGTGGTGCTATATAGCATTGTGTGTCATGAGAAGATTCTTAACTTCATAGTTGATATGGTACGTGTGGAGGAATGCAAAGAAAAATGGGATTTCTTATTTTCAAAATCACAAGGAAATCTTGACATATATCTTGACTTGAACTAAGAACAGAAAAACAAAACAAACAAAACAAAAGAAATGAGCAGCATATTTTCCTTGCCGATTTTCATGTGCATTTAATACCCTGGCTCCTCCTTAACAAGTGAAAAATAGTTTCAAATGCTATTTCTTGACCACTGCTGGAGCCTGACTTGCAGGAATTGTGATTTGACCTATTGCAGTGGCGAAATCAGGCAGTTATGGCAAGTTTTCTGTGCATGACTGAGAGACATGGCATATTTTGGCAATGTGTGGGTTTTCCCAGTATTTAAAAAATGAGTTTTACTGAGGCAGGGAATGTACTGCATAATCTGATCTGTAAATTAAAGGACGTATGAATAAAGGTTTCAGGGTGGTACTTTTAGCTATTTCTTACTCAAGTGGCAACTGCAGATTTTAAGCTAAAACTAGCTGTCAGTTTTCTTAATTGATCTCCAAATTTGAAGATGTTGGTAGCTGCCTTATCAGATATATCACATCAATAAATTGAGTAATAAAATGTGCAGTTTGCAACCACATAATGCTATATACACTTTTTTTTATGTATACGGGTTATTAGCATGAGGCTAAATATGCCATGCACTTCTTGCAGAGAGAGTAATGGAGCGGTGAGCCGTTTGGTGCCTTTTGGCAGACTTCAGGCAAAGGTTTATTGAAGGATTAGGGCAGCAGAGGGAGCTAAAAGATTCCTGATATTTTATTGTTTGTTGTTTTCTAAGTGGAAGATGCTCTTTTATAAAGTACGCTTTGCAAAAAACATCCCCTTCTGCCCTCAAGGGCTTTCAGCAACTAAAAAAGGTTTTTGAACTGGACACGATTCCCTTTTCCCTCTAGCACCCAGTACAAGGTAAATTGGGAATTGGGTACTAAAAGCCAGCAAAATTTCCTTCTGCAGGAGTAGCCATCAGATCTTCCAACTGTAACTAATGAAGGTGTTTGAGCAAGCAGGGTTTTCTATGAATAGCCCCAGCAGAATAGTCTGTGGGTGTCCCCAGTTGTTTTCAGACACAAGTGACTTCGAGTACAAATGTGCGTGGCCTCGGGTTGCTCCCCTTTGGGGGGTTTCTTGGAGAAGTCTGTGCTGTTTCTCCTGTGAGAACATTGAAAAAGTTGTTATGAACTTGAAATACAGCAAGTTAGGTATAATATTTAATCTGTAATATAGCTGCCTTCAAAAAAAAAAAAAAAAAAAGGGAATTATGTTGGAAGCCCTAAACTGATAAGCTCACCTTGAAATACCAAAATGAAAAAAGATGCAACTATGAGCAGTAACCTGACAGTTTATCATGTAGTACAATTAATGAGCGTTCTCTTTCTGAATGTGGAGGGTGTTTTTATTCCAAAGCCAAAAACATTCTTTATCTTGTTACGGCTTACGGACAGACTCACATTTGATTATTTATTTTATTCTTAATATTCAGTACTTGTGTTTCACAGAGCAAGGTGTTTGGGGCATTCTTTTGGATTGCTGCTGTAATCTGATTTAGTAATTTGAATCTTCATTATGTGCTACCTAAACAGCTTTTGCATTTGCATACACTTAAGCTGCTGCAATGTTACAAAGGTATTACTAATAGCAAGGCAAGTTGTATGAAAAGAAAATCAGCTTAAAAACCCATTTTGCCCTAAATGATGCTGAACCAGTAGCTGTTTAATGAAAAGCAATTTTTAACAAGAAAGCCATTAAAAAAAAAAAGCCAACGAGCATTTTAAATCTTGCTGAAATGTTCAGGCCACTCTTTTAAGTTATGAATGATTTAAAAAAATGTTGTATTTATGATGCCCAGTATTACACACTTTGTCTACTTAACATTATTTTCTTTAGTATACCGAATTAAAAAATACTGCTAGTGTGTGACAGCTAAGAGGAAACCTTCAGGTACCATGAGTGCAGAGCACTAAGCCTTGCTGCTGTGATAATGTCAAATTAGAATTATTTAACATTAGTGTCAAAACAGCTTTGTTTAAATATAGTAATACATCAGATTGTAATGATTTTCTATGTATTGAATTAGAATTTTGTGTTAACTATGCTGAAATCTGAAAACAAAGATATTTTTTCCATGCAGGAGAATTCACCATGCCAAAATTGTTTTGTTTCTGTGTGTGGAGCTGGGCAGCTCTGCAAGATTTTCTTCTTCACTCTTTGTAAACACCTTTCACTCTACTACAGTGTCAACAGGGGCACATGTTTTGCTCTCCCAACCTTGGATTAAAAAAAAAAAAAAAAGAATAGAAAGTCGTAGAAAGAGTATCTGTAGCTGAAACCTTTGCTGCGGGTAGCAGGGCTCGTGCGTGGGGATGTTCTGTGGTTCCTGAAGAAACGCAGCGCTGGGCTCCGCGTGCGCCGCATCGCAGGTAAATCCAAGGCAGGTTTGCTGCTCCCAGGAACTGCAGTGTTTCAGGTGAGGGAGCCTGGGCACATCCTGCAACTCAAAGCCAGACACTTCTCTGAAATTTCAGGCCAACAAATGGTAATTAAAATTCCTTTGCATGGCATAACAGCAGAGCCCAATGATGCCAGCTAAAAGGAACAAACCCTGAGGGGCTTTAGAAGGAATTCATGCCCTTTTTTTTTTCTTCTTTTTTCCTTCCCTTAGGAAAGAGATTGAAGCAGGCAAGTAATTAAGGTGCCTGCTGAAGATGTTACATGCTGGGACCGTATTGGTTATGACTTTTTGGAATTCCAGGTGCAATTCCAGCAATTCAGGCAGAGCTGAGCTACCTGCCATTGAAGGAAAGCACAGAGCTCTCACAGATTTATTATATATATATATATATATATATATATATATATACATTTTACTTCTCAGAGCCAAGAAGATGCTATCACCAGCAATTAGATTCAAATCCATATTTTAGAAGCTATTCAGCTGGAGATTGAAGGCTTCAAAGGGTTTCCATTCTGACTTTAATTTCCAAGTTGTGCTCTGCTCCAGCTCCTCTTCTGCCTCAATATCCTCTGATCTTCAGTCTGGCGATTGAGGTGATTTTTGTAATGGAACAATGAGGCCATCTAAGAAAATGTGACAGTTCAAAGGTCATCTAATTGCTGAGTAATCTTTGGGTAATTTTAAAGAAAGCCTTTTGAACTAGATTTTTTTTATTTTTAATACAGTGCAAATGGATACCTGGTAAAACTTTCGAAAACTTTAGATATCTTAAGTGTTTGGTGGTGTTTACTTATTCTTGCCTGAGGTCAAGGAAGATGCTCTCGTAGCCCTAGATTTATACATTACTTTCCACTGTGCTGTGGAAAAGTGAATGAGAACTGTACAGTGATTAAACTCCTAGGTAAACGCTCCGGAAAAATTTAAATAGTTGTCTAATTAAAGCGGACGTGTTCAGCTTTGAGAGAGACAATTCCCATCCTTAGGGAAGTGCAGTCTGAGATGCAAAAAGGGATTTTATTTTAATTTTTCCTCCCATCGTGCAGGCAGAATGGGCGTGTGAGTATGTGGCTGCAAACAAGTCAATAAAAGCGGTGCCAGTCTGCGGCTGCTGAAGGCATCTGCCTCGTCCTCCTCCTCCCATCAGGGCAGAGCTGAGCTTGGGAGGTGCCCGTGTGAAGCGTCTCCTTAAACATGAACATCTCCATGGAGGCTTCGCCTGGGGATTTTTTTCCAGACTATTGTAGGGATTCCTCTCCTCAAAGTCACTGCGATCTAATGGACCCATCATTAGCTTTGGAGTCGAGAAACTTGTATTTTATTTTTATCTCATTCAAAGTCAGATAAGAGGTTAGAAAAATTGCTTCTCTGCTTTTCTGGTTTCTGTTCCTTTTATGGAAAAAAAAAAAAACAGCTGGGGACTTTGAGCGTTACTGTGGGGTAAATAAGAATAGTCCTGGAGTAGTCCTGGGATCCCTTAGGACAACAAGGCTGTGCTCACTGGAAGTCCCTCGCATTTGCAGCAGGTAAAAGCGTGTCCAATGGTGCTCCTGGAGAGCAGGAGCGGAGCAGCCCTCTTACCCTGGTAACTTCAGTGCTTAGGCTCTTAAATACAAAGGTTCCTTCCTCCTTTCCTTCCAGGGGCAACTAAATTTAGTTTAAATTGTTTTTTGACTTTGAGTAGAACTGTGTTTCTCCCCCTCTCCTTCCCTCCCAAGCCAGAAGTGATTTTTTCAGGCCTGCTCATGTTTCAGATGCTCCTTGTTTCAAAGTACCCTCTTTTTGTAGTGAATTTTCAAACCTCTCTTCCCATGAATTAACTGAAGAGACACCAAAACAGCCAACAGAATTTACAGACAATGGTAGAACAAACAGTAAAAGGTGATGAGAAAAGTCTCTTGGCTCTTTTGATCCTACCTGTATTTTTTGGAAAGTTTCTTCATGTACTCGATGATGACATGCAAATATAAATAAACCAAGTCTTTTGTTAGTAAGTAAGAATAAGCGTTAATTAAATATATAATGTTTCTTTTTTTTTCAAAGTGTGTGTATTTAAAGAAGTAATTTTATTAAGCCCTACTAAACCTTTTCCCCAGACACTTTTATCCTTTTTTTTTTTATTCTCTCTGCTTTTATTAAATTTCCCTTGATACTTGAATCACTCATCCCCATGTGGCTGGTGGATATCGAATACCACTCAGGCAGGTGTTACCGAGTTTCCGCAGCATCTGCCTTCACTTCTCGTTGCTGTTAGTTTATCTAACCTGCAGCTGGTCGTGTTTGCCCGTTCCCGGCGTGCTGCTCCGCGCTCGCGTGAAGCCGCTATCCATTTGTCAAACTCCAATAATTTGGGAACGGTTACTCCTCGCCATAAACAAAAGCAGCTGCGCTCCAGCTATCCTTATCTGCATGAATGCGCGGATTGTACAAGGCTTTCCCGACAAACAACACAAAAGTTTAGAATTTCAGGCTGGAATTTAGGGCATGTAAGTCAGAGTGACTAGGCTGTGATGTTTAGAAACAATATAATAATGCAGAGAATGAATTAGTTGCCATAGTAACTGCTTTGTTTTAATAATTTGGTGGGGCAATGAATAGAGGGAGCTCCGAAAGAAGTAGCAGGAATTTTAATTACATGTTGTGCAATGTGAGTGGCTTTGTTCATTAATATTGAAATTAATTTGATTTTATACCAGATTGAAGAATGGGTGTATAAGTTTTACTTTGAAAGGGCTATAATAATGATTTACTGTTTTCTTTTTCGTTTTTTTTTTTCTTTTTCCTTGGGAAAAAAATACGATCATAGTCTACATTTTATTATGGCAGTGCAGATTATTGATTTCTTAACAATAAAACATGCTCAATATGTTTCATTGTAAACGTGACTTAAATGTGCACACTGAGATTTGTTGCCTGGCAGTTCTTGGCAGCCTAGCAACATGCTCAGGCCACATCTCCGAAAGGATGCGGATGCCTCGAGTGGCGACTCGGGTGGAATGTGGGTGCCAGGGTACGTCCAAGCACCCTCAATCCATGTGTCCTTTATGGATGATGTTTCGATTCCCTTCCTGCGTGGAGATCTTCATCTTCTCAGCCAGGTTTGAGCAGTTCAGGGTGGCTTTTGTGCTTAAAGCAGTACAGGGTCGCTCAGAACGGGCTCCTTCAGGGACAGGCAGACAGATGCACATCAAGTAGGACTTCTGTGAGCACATCTAGCACACGTCAGCTGGAGCCAGGGCTGCGGGATGATGTTTTATTCAAGAAATTCATGTGCAATCCCATTTTCCACAACTTCTTCTCTCAAATGGTAGCGTCACGCATGCAGGAACCAGCGCCAAAGTGGGACTTCTAATTACAGTCTTACTCTCATCTGAATCATATATATATATATATATATATGATTGAAAGTAAAGTAGCTTCGGGCTGAAATTAGCTAGTGAGTTAAGAATTTAATTGAGGAGAGCCCTTGCAGGTGGATAGAAAGACACAAATACAGAAGCCTATTTTGTTTTGAAAAACTATCAGAAAATGTTAAATACATAGACAAGAAACGCAGCCTGGGCAGTCAAGGAAGTGACTTCCATTGCTGGGCCACTGGTGCTGGGTCACTTCTTTACAACCTGCCCCTGTGAAGTGACACCGCAGTGAAGAGCAGCTTTCCTGGGAGGGAAGAGTTGGCCATGAATTGATCAATCTGAAGACATTTTGGAAGTCAGTGTCTCTTCGAAGTGAAGGTCCTTTCTACTGGACTGTAAGGTAATCTTTATTTATTTATTTATTTACATGGATTATTTCCATCCTGTCTTCGTGGTGGACTGCTCTGTTCCAGATAACACAAGATTGATTAACTGTGCCGAAAAGAGAAGGGAAAACGGAGGATGACCTGAGCTCAGCGCTGAGGGCTGTAACTCAGAAAGGAGAATTCAAGCTTCTGTTCCTCCTTTCTAATATTTTTGTGTAGAGTTTTGAGAGAAGACACTAAACCTGTTTCTTTTCTACTAGATGAGGGCCTCTATGAACAGGCTGCTCTTCTCTCCCCCAGTCTCCTGGCTCATAACAAAGCTGATACTTGATAAAGTATTTGTAAAGCCAGCATAACTTACCTCCAGACCCACGTTTTCCTCATTCTTTCTTTATCTCTTAGTTGTATCTTAATAAAATTAAATTGTGATGTTTTTGAAGTAGGGACTGGCTTGTTTTGAACTTTTCTTGGGTCCTAATCCTTAACCGGAATCCTGAAATGCTTGATAATATAATCTTAATGTTTATAGGAGCCTTTCCTGTTTAGTTTTCTAGTGTTGGCTTGTGAAACTTCTGAGAATGTCATAAGGCTAAATGGCATTTTGCCTCTTATCCGAGATGTTATTACACGAAAGAGAAAGGGAGGGCATTCCAGGGCATCCGCGATATCAGATGAAGCTTTTTTTTCTGACAGTCGCTTCCTTTCATTCAGGTTACCATAAATCAGGGGCTCTTTTATAGGTTCCTTGTGATTACACTAATCAACAAATATGTGGTTGCATCCTGGAAGAGCTGGAGTAGGTGAAATAAACTTTAGAGCAACTCCTTAAAGGCCTTGGGAATAAAAACAGTGTATCTGGTGATAACGCAAGAGGTTCTTGCAACCAGGTATCTTTTTTAGGCTGCCCCTTGCCTTCTCCCCTATAATTTTGAGTATAATTTTCCTGTTCTCTATTGCTGTTGGTGGTTTTGTTTCTTTCCTTTTCAAATGAGGCACTCAAATCACTTCTAGTTTGTTCTTTGCTTTCTAAAGTTTTAAAATACTCTTTGGGATATATTCATTTTGTTTGGTAATATACAAGTAGATTTCCAATAGCAATTAATTTCAGATGAAGACTTGCTGCTTTTCGCAAGGAATGGTGTTGACGTGATTTAGCTGGGAAAAGACTGAACAGTATTCCGAAACGACCCTCCCTGCTCACACTGGCTTGTGTTTCCAAAAGCTGGCTAGTCTCGGGGCTTGGTGTGGTAGGTTGTCCCATCTCTTGTTCTGTCCACAAACAAGTTGAGGAAAACCCATGCTACGGGCACATACTTTCTAACAAGAGTTTTCAGCCTTTACTTCTGATTTATGCATGGAAGGTGCCTCTTGCATCACGTTCTGGATTACTCCTCCTGCAGCAGAAATGCACATTGGTGTCCTGGCTGCTCTGTTGCTCGGTTTGGTCCCCTCCAATTGAACCATCATGTCATGATGTGATCATTAAATTGGAAGATGCCTTCTCTAGACAAGGGCTGGTCCTTTAGGCTGCTCCAAACAAAAGCCTAACGCTTTTGTGGTTTTAGAAGTGTTCTTTTAAACCAGGTACATGCAGCTTTTTCCTTTTGTGTTGATATAATCTGACGGAAGAATTTGAGAGAGGAAGGTACAGTTCAAAGACAAAATAATGTTCTCTGGCCTCATTCTACTCAAATCGGTTAGCCATGCTTGGTTTAATAGGAAATGTTTCTATTAATAATAGTAATAATTGAGCCTGGTTAGCACTTGAAGAGAATATTATAATATTTTGGACTATGTATTTTCAATAATGCTATGCTTCCTACATAACAAATTTTAAGATTTTCATAATTTAGGAAATGCTGTTTTGTACAGCACTACTCTTGAGTTTTACTGTTTCTGTTTTGTTTCTTAATGTGACTCTAGGAATTTGTTTGGATACTTCAGTCAATCTTGTCACCAGCGTGTTAGCTCTGCACGCACATGTTAATTTGTGATCTGGCTTCTTGGACCATGAATTGGCCTGAGGAATCTCTTTAACTGTTGGAGCTCTGTTGCTGTGAAGTGCTCTTGGTATCATGATGTGCTTGGTGCAAAAACGTCTTGCGTCATGTTTTAGGCTCAACCTGTGTTCTTATAAAAATAACTTTCTAGATTAGCACAATTACAGCTTCTTTCTTCAGGCCTGATTTTTTATGGAGGTGAAGAGGGCTCACAGTAAAGAGAAGTAAATCTATGTGGATGTACATAAACTGCGTGGGTCACTTCAAAACATGACCAGTATCAGATAAACTACTGAAAAGGCCAGTTTAAGCATGTGGTTATGTATTCCAGCCGTCTGTGTCCTTATTCTTGGAGTTAATGATGAATTCTCTTTTGTTTCTACAGCTGATATGTCTATAATATGTCTATGTTGTTCTTTTATCACTTTGCTTGCAAGTTTGGGCTAGTTTATGTTTTTAATCCATGCTGCCTGGTATAAAAACATTGAAGAACCTGTTTTGTCAAAGTTTGGACCTTGGTTTGGACCTTAGAATTCTCCCTTTTATGTCACTTCTGTAAGTCAGAAGTTCTTCCATAAGGTGGGGAAGATTTAGCAACACTTCTTCATAGAGAGAGGGGCCTATTTTTGTTCGAAAATCTTAGTGTAATTTGATGTTACAGCTGAACTGCATTTACATCCCATTTAGTAAGTCAACTTATTGATTAGCAGTAATTAAGTTAAAAGACTATTGGATACTTCCTGCTTTCCTGCTGTAGTATGAGAGACTTGCGTGTTTTTTAAGTTTTAGAATGTAATTGGAACAGATGCTGACTTTGATTGCCAAAGTTATGGATGTCACCTCTCTTTGTAGAGGTTCATAATTCATATTTAGATTACTGGGCTTGCTTTATTACGCAAAA
>JAUBNY010000359.1:2536324-2549845 GCA_032275445.1 Crypturellus soui | reverse complement strand
CCTCCTCTGAGCTTGTTGAAGCCGAGCGAGCAAAACCAGAATGAAATATCATTAAGAGCAGATATAGCTCGAAGATGAGAACTAGCAGAGCTGTGTTGTGCAGTGCCAGCTTGGCTGGTGTGGTTTGAAGGTTGCCTACCTCGAGTGCCCAAGCTCCTGGTCATACCTGGCAAAGACCAGGGAGGAAGGTGAGGAGGATGGTGAGTTGAGAGGAGGTGTCTCTAGGGAACAGAGAGTAGCTGAAGTCCCCAATTCTCTCTGTTTTCTGTGTGGCTCCATCTAGCAAGTGGGGCTGGTGGCAAGAGTGTTCCTCATGGGAAAGATCGAGGTGGGCTCTGCTCCCAAGAGTACCCGAGTCGGCATTGTGCCCGCGCGATGACACGCTGAGCACCGAGTCCCCTTCTGGGAGCAGGGAAGCACATTTTGACCTACTTGAATGTAAGAGCAGCAGATAAAATGTCCTCTCAGCCCTAGGTTACAAACCAGTGCTCCAGCTCGCAGTCATGTGTGTGAAATCTGCAGACACATCTTATCTTTGCAAATCTTCCCATTTCTGTTGCCGCTAAATGGCTGCACGAAGGTGAGGAAAGCATTTCTGCCCAGACCAGGTACCTTATGCAACTCCTCACCGCAGGATATTGCAGGTCACCAAATTTTCGTAAGGGTAGAAAAAAGTGAGTGGTTACATTTGTGGAAGAAAAATGCATGGGGTTTGTGGAAACACTTTTCATTCCAACAGTTCCCCAATTGCAAATTGTTGGAGGCAGCAGGAGGCTCTGCAGAAGAGCTGTTGGTCTTGCCCTTTAGTCCCACGTTTCCCCAAACTGTTGGATATTTTATTAGAGTCAGAAGTTCAGGAACGCTGTTCTTCGCAGCTGAGGAAGGTCTAGGGCATCAGACACAGGCTGCTACAGATTCCTAATACTTACCTATTAGGTCTGTCAGTGCAGCAAACTTCCCACCTTCAGATTATTTATTTTGTAGGTGTTTTAAGAACTGCTATTTTTAATTTAAAGAGTACTTCTACATTTATTTTTTCTTCTAGCTCAGAATTACTTAACAGAAATGCTTAAAAAAGAGGTACTTAAAAATGGTTTTTAAAAAAGTGGGGACCTCTGTGTGTCAGTAGCCGTGATCATGCACAGCATGTGAATATTGTATTTAGCAAATCTGTGCTCAGCTCTCTAGAAGTGTCATGGCACATGGTTCAAGATGCTGGAGATCTGAACAGGGCTCAACCAGCCCTGCTTTGAGTAATCTAGCACTGTATTTGTTGCCTTGGACGTGAAATGAGGACAATACCTCTACTGTTTGAGCCTTAACTCATTAATGGTTTTACAGCCAGGTGAAAAGCCCATATATCTCAACCAAAAGAAAAGTACTATATAGACTACTGTAACTTAGTATTTAATAATTCAGCTATCCAAGTAACTGTCTCTCTTAAAGAATAATTGAAACTTATTTACAGGGAAAAAACTGAAAGAAAATAATACCATTATTGAGCTAAAAAGCTATAAAGTGTAATTATTGTATGCTTGCTTCTGATTCAGCAGCTGAACTCTTTTTGTGCATGTAGATGTTTTTTGCTTAATGGATTATTGCAGCACTCGGAGCAGGCAGCGCAGGGCTCGGCGAAGGGCGTACCTTGAGGACACTGCAGCAGCAATATTTTGCTGTGTCACTAGATTTTATCATGCGTAAAGGACAGATTCTTTTATCCTCAGGAGTTTTAAAGTGGAAATCACTGTTCTGTTTCTGACTGATTTTGTCGCTGTTGGCAGCGTACCGCAATTTAGAGAGTTCTTAATTGGCTTTCTCAGAGTAGGCGGTTGTCCCTTTATCTAAACATTGTGTCATCAGGTTTATGACTGCAGTGTTGATTATGAACTACGTCAACGAAATGATGGAATTTATGACTGTTTCTTACAAGAATTTTACCAGCAGTATCTTCTATTTTCCAGCAAGGGTAGTAGAACCATAAGTAGACTTTAGTTTATTGTTACGATGCTCTATGGTTGTCAAGTGCTATTACTAAACAAAAAGTAAAAGTACTCTTGATTTTAGTGCCTTAGTAATAGGGAACGCATGACTAGCATTCTCTGAGATAACACCATTTCTAGTGTGTTTGAGGATTAGTGCCTGGAATTAGTTTCTCAGGTGTGGACTGCATCTAGTACTTAAATTTATCTTTCTAAATAACTGTATGTTTAGATAATAGCAGAGGTATGGTTTCCTTAGGAAGAGTTTTATTAAAAATGTAGCTACCAAGAAACTGCATTGAACTGAGGATCATACTGTGTTGTAGAATAAGGGCTCTATGAAAGTACTGGCTCATGGGAATCCATAAAATGTGGATGATGTGTCATTTCTAGAGCAGTTTGTCAGGCCCGGAGCAGATAGTTTCAGTTCCAACTCATATCTGAGCAAAGTGTTTTTTATGTCCCTAAACAAATACAACCTGCAGGAAACATCTGTAGTCTGCACAGTGCAATACTGTTTTTCTGTTTTGGTTTGTTCTATTTTTTGGCAGAATAGCATCTTTCTAAAGCACTGATAAGTAGAGGGAAGATCTGGAGAAATATCTGATAAATTGTGACACTTCAGTTGCAGCTTTAATGTCACTCCAAGAAGTAGAGAGACATGTGAAGCTTCATAGAATGAAGCTGATACGCTCTTTTAATTTTCTTTCTTTTTTTTTTTTTTGGTATTGCCCAAATATCTTTTGGGCCTCTTGAATCCTGTACCTTTTGAATCTCTGATCCATTTATATATGCAAGTATTTGGCAAATTTATTGGAGGCTGCCTGTCTGTAATATGAACTCTTTTAAAAATAAAGAGCTGAGCTTGGATTATTCTACCTGACTTTGGCACCTACGTGAAAGCCGAAATGAACTTAGCTTGCTCTCCCTTTTTAAGCAGTATGAGGAGAGAAGCAATCTAGAAAGTGATTCAGATTTAACTTGAAATGACACGACTTGGGAGTTTCTATGTTTTCCAATTAAATATAAAGGCAACCTAGGCTTCTGCCTTGAGCAGAGGTACCTAGCTTAGGTGCTTGAGGTAGAAGTAGGAAAGATCCAAGTCAAGGAATGACTCTACAGTTTGTACTTTGTTCAACTTCTTTGGAATCTGAAGTTAATGCAGAGAGCAGCTATTCTTAAAACAGCCCCATTGAGTAGTTGGTTGTTTCTTCATAATAAAGGTTTCCTCGCGTTTCCTGCATCAGAGTGCATTAATAGAACGTAGCTTCTCACTTGGCCTGTTGTCTGTGCTGTACTTTTTAATATTGTGGGAATTATTTTCTATAGAGTCCTTAAAGCAACACTCCTTAATAACAATACATCTTTAAATGCGCCCGTTTCTCAGAGGGGATTGAGGAAAAATAGAAGTTTTGTTGTTTTGCCTAAGCAACATTTTACAGTGATGCTGATTTGCATGTGTACTGCAAATATTTTTTTTAAGATTTGATATCTTATGAGGTGGAATTAGGTTACTCTGGAAACCTTGTACATGGCAGAAGTGCTGCTTACAGTTAGTCTGAACTTGAATTTTCATTTTAAGCTCTGTTTTGTCAGTGACAGTGGTACATTTCAGTTATGTTTATATAGCATTTCAGTTTCCTAATTGTTCTCCTTAAGTACTATTTCCATTTCTGAAATATGTACTTCACCCTTGTAATCAGCATACCCTCCGTCTGGAGTGTTTGACTGGCTCCTCTTTGCTTTAAAGTCATATATCAGAAATCTTTTTAATTCTGATATTTTGCCTTTTTTCCTCCCCTATCAGAATCCCTTCCAATCATCTCAGCTGATTTTACCTACCTCCTGATTAGTTATTGGCACCTTCACACCCTAAAGCAACATTCAACCATATGTGGCACATGCAGCCTCTGTCTCTGTGTAGGACCTCATCTCTGGGACCTCCCTGCTGCGATTCCAGTGTTGCAGGTCTCCGAGTCATCATTTCATCTTTGCATGCTGTGTTTTAGGAGCTTTTTTTCCTTATTTTCATCTTGGTGAGGCGGGATGTCTGCTTTGAGGAGGTACCTCAGATTCCACCTCCAAATGTGCTTTAATGAATATGATTTGCAGTGATTGGGACTGTGTAGAGTCTCCTTTTCTTGTCTAACTTTGGCCAGGAAATACAGCAGATGGGTTTCACCATGCTATTTTGGCAAGGAGTGGAATGGAAATAGAAATAATAAACCTTATTATGGACGTACCTCTTGGCATGATGAGGCTTGTAATGCACTGTAAACAAACTATCAGTAAAAAGTGCAAACTTTTCTGAATTAACAATAATTAAAAAAAGGAAAAAAAAGAATAAGCTCAAGAACAAGTACATCCTAACTTGTGCATTAAAAAATAGTTGTAGATTTTTTTTTTTCATGTGGACAGATAACACATTTCCTTAGAGAGATTATGTTGCAGTGTACTGAAATAAAAGAAAATCCAGGTATATGCTTTTTTGAAACAACAAAGCCACTTTTGTATGAGCAAGATTACAAATATTTAATATATAAGAGAATGTAAAAGTTAATTAGAAGAAAAAATTACATATCTGTAATTTTTTTGTTTTCAACAAAGCCTATTTTCAAAAGTTACCAATTAACATTCCTGTGCAGTCTGTCAGTACTTGTAAATCATTTGGGCCAGTTAAATATCTAGTATATTCAAGTGAAATATTACACTTTTGAGTTTTTTTTTTTTTTTTACTTTTGTTTATATATTGAGAGTCTTTCTGCAATCGAATTACATTTTAGGGCTGGTTACAATCTTTTTTATCCTTAGATGGAATTTATTCTTAGATTGAATTTGTAATTGGGAGTGATTTTTCGATTCAGTTGAGAATTTTTCTCCTCCATCTTGCAGTTAGGGGCTATATATACTCTGTTTGAATGTGGGGAATGCCTCCAGGTGAAATGCAGGCGATACTGCTTGTCTTGGGTCGCTCCGTGGTCAGGAACCGCAGGCAAACTGGGAGACGCTGCAGTGTTTGTCCCAACCCTGGCATTGCTGGAGTAGGTAATGGGGGCTCTGTGTTTCACCAGCCCCAACAGCAGCGATTATGAAAATAATTATGTGTTTATTCATGCGGGTTATGCTATTTTGTAGATGCTGGTACCCCCTTTTTTTAAAAAATCCTATCAAATAAAAATGTAAAAATATATATCTGTATATTTGGAGGATAATACATGCTTGTTTTTTTGGATGAGGCCACAATTCTCAAATCTAAGTCTCTGCAAGGCACTGTAGCTTTATTCTGACAGGTTGTGTTGGGCAGTAGTCCTACAGGCATTCCTGTATTGGCTGCAATAGCATCTAAACAAAACACAGTCATTTCAGTGAAAGTTAAATTGCATTCCTGCAGCAGCATTCCCCCAACTATTGTAACCAATCTTTTATTTTTAACTTTTAACCTTTTTTCTTAGGTTTTATTTCTAAGTCATATTTTAATGGCTTCTCTCTTCTTACTCTAAAAAATGGATATGTAACGTGATTAAAAGCTTGTTAAAAGCCCTTAGGTATGCCTACCTTATGAAGCTGGTGTGTGTGGAGATGGAGTCAAGTGGTGTGGACTCACGTGATTAATAAAATCTTTCTCTTTAATTTCCTCACTGGTGTGAAACAATAATAAAACTCCATAATGTTCACTGTAAAATCTGCATTCCCCAGATATGAGATGCTACAAAATATTATTGAACTTTTTTTTTTGTTTGCTCTGTTACTTTGGCTTCAAGTGCTAGGGTTATTGAAAGGATAAAGTTGTTTGCGTAGTTTGTACAGGGAATTTCTAGTTCAAACAAGTTGAAATGAGTTTCTTTTTGAACGGTTGTTGCTTTTCAACCCTTGTTTGTCTGTTAAGAGTGTAGCCTTGACTGTGCCAAAGGCTGCTACAGTAACCTTTTCTAGCTTGTTAAACTACTGCCTTTCTTTTTTTAAATTCAATTGAGTTTTTCCTTCTGTGTTTAAATAAAAATCAGGTTTAGTGCAAGTATAGTTATATAAGCACTATATAAGTGTTGGGTCAGAGCTGAAGCAGAAGCAGGGGAAGGAAGAAGCATCATCTGAGTCGGCAGATGATGCCAAGGTGGCTGTGGGGCCATTTTTCTTGTGTTGTGTACAGAAATGTTTTATCACCAAAAGTGTTTGAAATGTATTCTGCTAAAATTGGAAACCTCCCTAGCATCTTGTCGCTACCCTACACCTCTTTAGAGATGGAAAGTAAGTTACATCACTTCTCATTGCTAGTTTTTTTTGTGGTCCAAAACTGTATGTAGAACGTACTTTTGCAGATACTTTAAAATAAGGCTTTTAACTTGGACAATGGGCCAACATGTAAATGTTGTAAAATAAATTAAAGATTAATTAGCTGGGAGTCCCTTCAGTCACTTGTAGAAGTATAAATATGTTTCACTATTATATACATAATGTTTCACTATAAATTATATACGAGATGCATCATATGCAGCTGATGGAACTAGCATTATTTTCTGGAGAAGGAATGAGTATGTGCACTAATTAGATGATCTAAAACATGTAAATTGTACTGCAGAATGCTCCAAAATACGTTTTAGCCCACTTCAATTCCCATTTAGCCCACCTTCTCATTAGGTTAACGGTGGCAAAAGATCAAAATGCAATTAGCTGTTGAGCCTTACTGCCTTTCGCAAAGAGGATAAAGTTCTTATAGCAAAGCATATAGAGCCTAGATAACACTCAATGTCACTAAATGCTCCTATAAGCTATGCTTTCTAGGTAAATTGATGCAATAACAAACTTAAAACCTGCCAATATATTTCATGTTTATGTATACATGCTTCAGTATCCTTTAGCAAAGAAGTGAAGTTTGGAAGCTTCAGAGTTATCAGACAGCACAGTCTTTATTACCCATTGCTGCTTTTTGTAGAATTAAAGATCTTGTACTCATAGAAAGAAGTAAAATCACTCTGTTTGGAGCCTTTTGAATAGAATTTTTCAAGCCTTTAAGTATTGCCAATACTTCTAAAAATGGTTAAACTTTTTTTTTTGGCAAAACCATTTTTAGAGGTTCCAAAGCCTGTAAAATGATCCAGAAAGGAACATGGGAGATCTGAAAAATATATTTCAAGTTGCTGTTCTGATGTACTAGCCAAAATTAATCTACTTTTATATTGCAAAGTAGAGCTGGAATACAGAATGCAGCAATGGAGGTTAAGGTTGCATATCCTACTTGACCTTATAGTACAGAGAGTTAATGCATTGTTTCCTATATTTCAGACAGCATGGAAAACAGGCATCCCCTATTAAAAATTTAATACTGTAAATTTATTTTTTTTTATATTATTGTAACTGGCTAGTATTAGCATTCTGTATAGACTCAATTCTCAGGAAGTTCTGTAGCGTTTCCTATAGCTTGTGCACTGTTACAGGTTCCACAATGTCTGCGTTTCAAAGAACCTAAATGGACGGGAGGAGTAGGGCAAAAGTCCACCTCTTCGGTTGAAGGAGCAGCAATAACTTCTTTACTAAATATTAAGAAAAAAAAAAGAGCTTCTTTGGGTATGTAAATGAAATCCCTGAGTATGCAAATGAAATGAGGTATGTGGATCTCTTTGTGTCAATAGTTAGTGCAGGAGCATTTTCCATCATGATGTTGCAATGTAGAAGATCATTCAAGATTTTTAATCAGCTGGTGGTTTCACTCCTTGTCAGAGCAATAGCTGAAAACAAAACACTCGGCTCTGCACTTAATTTACTGGGGGCTTATGACAGATCTCTAATGTTATCTTCAGACTATTGTTAACTGTTAATTGATATTTAATTTTACTTAGTTTTAGTATAAACACTTTTCCTGTAAGAGTGTTTTATGGAACAAGGGGGAAAGTATATTTATATATATGTATACACTGCCAGTTTTAGTGATGTCTGATCTACTATTTCATCAAAAGAAAACAGCTGTGATTCAAAGTGCACAGAAGTGAAGTCAATGAACATGAACATATTATCCACATTGTTCCAAGTGTTTAAGAAAACACCTTTTTTCCCCTGCGTGTGGCTTCAATGTTTAACCGCAGTGGTAGGTTGTGTGCCCGGAGGGAGCGCTGCGCTCCGCCAGCCAGGCCAGAGCCTGCAAAACAGCCGCATCCTTGTGCTCCACAAAGCTGTGTAACTGAACGGCAGCGTTTTGCAGAACGCGCCTCAGCGCGAGGCCTGACGCTGCCTCAGCAGAGGCCCTGCGCTGGCGCTGGGCACGTTGGGCCGGGCGCTGCAGCCAGGGGATGCTGCCCCCAGAGCCGCTCCGCTCCCATCTAGGCTCAAGGCGCATCCCGAGTGGTTTTGAAGATCCTCAGCTTGACTGTTGGAGACAGAGGGAGACAGGTACAGGCAGACACTCTGGCTGCAAACCTTCGTATTGGCACTGCTTCTGAAAGGGGTTAAACCTATTTACATTCTTTGGCATAGCCATTTTTTGGAGGTTCTGAAAGCAATGCTGAATGGTGTGCAGCCTTTGGTGCCTTTATTAGAGAAGTCTTTATAAACCACCACCAGGTTTTGAAATACAGACATTATCTGGTTCCAAAAAAAGCTACAGCTCAGCCCTCAGCAGTTATAAGTGTTGGGTGTTTTACGGAATCCTAAGGAGCTTATTGCGAATTAATGCAGGACTCCTAATAAGTATTTACTTCTACAGAGAATTATAGGTCTCACCTTATGAGCTACCAGAAGTAATCAAACTGATGCGAAGAAACAAGGTAAAGCTTGGGTTTTGCCAGCATCTGCAAGTTGCCGGTACCATGTGGCAGTCAAAGCAAAATGTGTCTCCAGCCACAAAAGCTGATTCCTAAATAAGACAAGTGCTCTTAAAGGCCTGGAACCCAAACATGTTACTCATGACTGTTGAACAAAGCCCTGTGATGGTGTGGAGATCAAACTGCTTTGCTTAAGCAAGTGTGGGCACAGTTTCATTCCGCATACCTAACCTTTAGTCTACAGAAGAAAATAAGAGTGATTGCAATTGGTAAAATGAGCCTAGGAAGAATTATTTCTTCATGCGTAAATTTACTGGTAGGTGTTTTCAAAATTAAATAGTATTTCTTCTAAAGCTGTTCAATATTTTTTTTTTTTCTGAACATGTTGCATGCAAGAGAGTGGACTAGTAGGATAGCAACTTTCTGATGTATCAGTATGAGTTCATCTTTTTGGAGTAGTTGAACTATTGAGGTGAAGTGACTTGATAAAAGATGAGACAAGAAGTTTCAGTTAGTCTCTTCTTAGGGAGACACACACCATGAAGCAAGAGTAAAACAGAAACCTAACAGCCCATGTCTGCACAGGAAAAAAAAATCTGTGTCAACTCAATCCTGAATTGAGGTTGAATCGTAGAATATGATTCCATATTGTTAGAACACTCAAAAGCCATGACGGCGTCCCAGCGAGGGGTGACAAAAACAGTGAGGTTTTGGTAATAGGAAGTTCACGTACATGACAACAATCATTGTGCGTCATCCCTATAACATCCTAAGGGAATCCTTCTCAGATCCGTGCTGTTAAGAAAGGTCTTATGCCAGTAACATAATTGTTATTGCTATGTTCAAGATATTTTCTTAACCTGGAAAAGGTGTGTACGTTCCCAACTATGATATTTTTGAGACAATCTCTTCTTGGAGTAGGAACATATTGTCATAAATGTGCTACAGGTCTGCTGATACCTAGACTAAACATGTAACGCTAGAAGAGAAAAAAAAGGCATCCTGTATTTATATTTCAACACAACAGAATGTACAAATATCCTTTAAAAGGAGCTCAAAAGTATAAATCTCAAGAATAATTTTTCAGGGAAGACAATCCCCCTGAATAGATGAGTCACATTCTAATTTCTGGGGTATTCATTTCTAGTAGCTTGTTGATCTCAGAAAACTGCTAACTTCTTAAAAGCCTGTTTTAGATTTCAGACAGTTTCTACTGTTTTCTTAAATGCCTTATGGTCTGAAAATTGCACCCATGAAACTTCAGTTATGTTTACCAAAATATTTTCGGATTTAAATGGAGGTTACAGCAAAAGGAGATGGTTCAAAGAAGGAAGCATATATCTGGTGTTGACAGTTTTGCAAAATGATAAGAATGTGCATACACAATATCCAGAATTTTCACTGCAAGTAAAAATAGATCTTGCAAAAAAAAAAAGGCATCCAAACCCCAGCCCAATCAGTTTAACAAATTTTGACTTTAAAAATAGCTAGCATTTGTTTTTAAACTTTGATCAGAAAGCTTTTTATTGTAACTGTATTTTCTATCACCATGGAAAACCAGCAGTGTGTAGTGTATTAGGAAGCCATCTTTATGCAAAAATGCTTGTGATTTTAAGCCCTGTAAGAGCACCAAAGAGTAATAAGAAGAAATGCTAAATAAAAAGTCAGCTGAGTTCCTTATTACATAGTGTTCATTGTGCAATGAATGCTGAAAATTCGATGTTTTAATAGGTGAGTAAAAGAGATATTCAGTTCACTCAATATATAGGGATTCTCCCCTAAAAGTCTTCTTTCATAAATCACCCATAACCTCCCTTCCCTTGAGCTTGCAAGCTCTGTTAAGTAATCGGGCCAATGTAGAGACATACGTATAGGAACATAGTCTTGGTCCTGAAAGAAATGCAGGAATTAAAATAACGATCTTAAAGCAGTGGTTCTGTTAAGCACATCCCATTCCTCAGAAGAATAATTTAACTGCTGGACATATGAACATTAGAGATACAGATACCTGTTTGAGAGGTAGCACTGCAGTGTAATATGGTTTTAACAAAAATATTGGTTCTTTGGGAGAAACTATGGTTCTACCAAGACCTCTGGCAAAGTGTCCTCTCAGACATGGAAGGTATTTTATTTAAAACAGAAAAATAGTGCAAGAGTGATTCAGATTCCAACTTGCCTTTCACAGAGTGGCTTAAGATGCTCTATTTTACTTTCTCCAACAAAAGAATGACGTAGCTCAGTCTTGAAGTATTTCATCAAGAGATTATTGCCCTGCTAAAAGGCTACAATTTCTAAAGAATGGAAGCATAGAAATATACTTGTAATACTTCCTAGACTTTGGATGTTTTCAAATGGACTTGTGAACTAGATGTGGCTTTTAGACTGCATTTGATTTTACTCACCATGAATGTGTCTGCTGCTCCTTTTGACTCCTGTAAATGGAAGTCTCTGCACGATCATCTGGGAAGAGGGAAGCTTCATTAGCAAAGGATGGAATAACAGCCAGTATGAAAGAGCCAATATGTAGGTATCTTTGACTACATGTGTCTTGGTATATTCAATTATAATACTTAACATTAGCCAAACAAATACAATTTTGGAGTAAATATATATGTAGCATGCTGTCTAATATCAGGGATAAACTTGTGTAACAAAAGCTCATGTTTTGTCTGTGTTTATACTTTAGACATTAAATGATTGCTGATACGAGGCAGTGATGATGATGTATGGCAAAAAAAAAAAAAGTTAATACCCTGTTTTATGTTGAGGGTCATCAGTGTGATTCTGAAATGTTGCCCTGTTTGCTGCTTCTCTAAAATATGCTGCCTCTGTGTGCACTTGCATTTTAAAGGCTGAAAAGATTAATAGCAATGTGAGGGGATTTCCTTTGTTGATGAAATGATGGCCATGCAGATTTTTTTTTCAATAAGTGAGAATACCTGAGTATACTTTTAAAATACAAAACACAAATACACAAAACATTTTCTAATCAACTTTGTAATAATATTTCAGCTTTCAGAGTTTATTTATTTATTTAACTTTTAAGTTGCTATAGTTGGGAAAGACTGCAGCTTATCCAAGAAGTAAACTGTTTTAATTTAAAAGCATCATCGCTCTTTATTAACTTAACAACGTCTCATAAATGATTAAATTGAAATGTGGATATAACCCTCAAGAAAATGAATTTCATGTGGATTTATCATTTAAAATATGTTTCTGTTTACATGTTTAATATATTATTAATGTTATTTCTTACAAAGGAATTCAATTCATAAAGGATCTAGAATAAACAAATACTGTTTCCGCAGTACTTAGATTCTGTTTGGCTTTTATTTCATGACAGCGTTTCAGGAGTAAAACTCTATTACATATTAGTCAGAAAGAAGGACTGGAAAGAGGTTGGTATCACTTGATTAGCTAGGAAATCCATAGAAGTTCAAAAACCTAAATGCTATACATGCTAAATAATTCTGACTAAATAAAATTAAGGTGCTGTAAGTATAAAAGTACCATTCATGTAACTGGTGGGTATTTTCCTATAAAAGAAATATTCAGAGAATGTGACTAGAGTTAAATAATGTGAGGACTCCATGACAAGGGCACATATCTGGCATGGCAAATGATTAAAGACCAATTATTAACTAAGAAATTTCAGATAGTAATAAATGTACATTTTAACAAATAAGATGTGTTTTCAATGCTTACATTGTTTTGGGCAGATATTTTTGTTTCAAAGCATTATACTAGTAACCAGGAAAATGAGCATAGAGGATGTATGAAAGCCTGCTCTTTCTAGAAGCAAAGCCTTTGGTTTAAGAAATGTTCTGTTTTTTTTTCCCTGGCAAAAACTTTTTGGAAACATTAAAGTCAAGTTAAAAGAGGTCTTCATGATGCATTCCTCAATAGTGGACTACCATGCAGAAAAACATTTAAGCACATGCTAAGTTCAGACATGAAGGATATTGATCAAGTATGGTGGGATTCATTGTATTTCTAAAGTCAAGAAAATGCTTAATTGTTTTGCTGAATCCAGTGCCCAAGAATATAGGTTAGTCAGCAGGAACAAAGTTTTTTGTCAAACAATATCCATCTGTCAGGTAAGACATATGCCTTCACATATTTAAATTTATTTTCAGCCCTGTAAATGTAGTACAAACCCCAGTAATGACTATTGTTGAAGTCTGATTTATTAAGGAATTAATTTGGTGTAAATATTCTCCTATGTTAGATAATCTGTTTCTATTATTTTTAACACCAAAATCAGCAACATATTTGAAGAGATAAATTAAAAAGCAAGTAGTAGTCTAGAAAGTAATTATTGTGGATATGGTAGTGAATTCTCTAACCACCACTTCAGTGATCTTTTTTTGTTGTTGTTGTTATTTTAGGTTACGCTTTATAAAACATGTTTATAGACTATGTCAGCAATGTTCTTCCCAGTTGCAGTTGCAAAGACTATTTTTGCAGTTTATCACAAAATGCCAGATTTGCTCAGCATGTAATTTAATCTTATGCTTGGAAGCATCCACATTACTTGGTTATCATGAAATTATTCTTTAATAAAAATGTATGCTTTGTGATCTATATTTTATTAATTTGGTGAGTCAGTTTATCGATTGTTGCAGATGCCATGAATGTATAATTTGTCACAGTTATTGGTCGCCTGTCAGCAGTTAGTAGCACCACAGAGTTCCTGGCTCTTGGGGCACCTTAGAAATATGTCTTTCTTGATCTGCAGAAGAAAAGCTTTCTCCTGCAAATTACCATCAAGACTTCTGTTCATATCAGTT
>JAUBNY010000359.1:2524424-2535096 GCA_032275445.1 Crypturellus soui | reverse complement strand
GGGGGGGGGGGGGCGGGGCGCGGGCGCGGCCGTTGGACGCGCGCGCCGTTGCCGCCCGCGCCGTTACCGCCGGCGCCGTTAGCGCCCGCCGCGGGGCGCAGGTTCCTTAGGGCGCCCAACGGCCGGCCCGGGTGGGGGCGGACGGGCGTGCGCGCGCGGGCTCCGTCCCTTTGGAAACGCGTTATTTCCTTAATTTCTTTCTCTTGATATTTTTGGAAGGGGCCCTTTGTTGTGCGGCTGGAAAGCCTCTATGGAAATGTCCGTGCGGGGCTGTACAAAGGCTATTGTTCCGCAGAAGTTTGTGGCGATAGCGGCCCCCCCGGGCAGCCCTGGGACGGCCCCGCTGCAGTGTGACAGGAACGGGCGCCTTCCCCTCGTCCGGAGCCCCTGCCCTGAAACCCTGAGGTGCCACCAGTGCAGCTCGGTAAAATAAAAAAAAAATCGGTAGCTATCACTGTATTTTGGTGGGGTTACTTTTCTATCTTTGATTTGGGCTTTATGGATATTCCTCAGACTTGGAATGCGAGCACTCTATCTCCTGTGTGCGCTGCTGACACCTCGCATAGCGTTCAGTGGTAGCAGATCGGCTGAAATGAACTTTAGGAAGGCGTTTAGGCTACATCTCTTTTTTTAAATTTATGTATGTATTTTCCCAAAGCATTTAATAATGCGGTTTGTGTATATTAAATTACACAAATTTGCAATATACTTACATAGATTCCTGGTGAAACTCCTAATTTACTTGTGTAAATTATTTCAGTAGATTTGTTAAATATCAAGTTATTGACTTAAATTTTATTTTATACTTTCAATGTAAGATATTAGTCTGTGACTAATTAGGAAAAAAATCTTAATGTGTTATAATAGTAATGTATTTTTTTGGTTTAGGGACAAAATAACAAATACAAAGTTAAACACTTTGTTTTTTATCTTGTAAGTCTCTTTTATACTTTAAGGATGCACAGTGCTTCTCTATTATTTTGCAACTTATATCTAATCTAATCTTGTCTCTGCTTTTTCCTGAGACATTTTAGTGAGCTATGTTTAATATATTTTTTTCTGAGCATTTCAGTGATATTTCATGTTAAGAAATACATCTTTTAAAGTTCTAAACTTTTGAACAGTTTTCATAGAAAAAAATGTTATTTTTAACCAAGATATATTTTACAATAGAAAAATCTTCTAATGCATGGAACCTCTTCTGTGACATTTTAACTCAGTAACATTCTGTTTATACTTGATTAATTTGCTTTGTCTTCAATCTTATATGTTGTCTTCATATTTATTAGTTAGCTAGAAACTTAAACGCACTGTTATATCCATATCTCAGGCAGTACATTAAATAATAGTATGTTCACAAATCGCTTTTCTTATGAGTAAGCAGTAGTAAATGTTACGAAACAATAGCTGATTTGATCGCGTTGAAGATCCTGATTATTCTTTCAAATAAAATTGCTACTGACTTTAGAAGAACAGAACATTTAGTAGGGTTTATTTAGAAATTTGGGCTAAAATCACTGTGGTTGTTAGCGAAGCCAGTGTGATCATCGTGGCTGAGCTTAGTAGAGATACTGTTTGCCTGTTGTCATACCCTGTTCGAAGAGTGGGAACTGGTACCTGCATCATGATGTTTGTGGATAAGGGCCTATTAAATCTAGGCCTAAAAACTTCAGCTTGGTTCAGAGCCTGAAGCTCTAGGATAAGCAGCAGACGGTTCCGCTGGAATCGAGGATTTTCTTTCCCCTGAACTGTGAAGCAGTAGCGTAGCCTCCCTGTAGCACTAACGTGGCACCTGGAGCATGAGCAGACCCTGCACTTTAGTGCTCAGCCGTAAGCAGCGCGTGGGAAGTAGCCCGGGGAGCTGCACTGATGGCAACCTCCGATCCCCTCGTAAACATACCCTGGTGCGCAGGGAGCTGGACGGCACTAATGCCATCCTTTCCAGAAAAATAACGAGTGGAAGCTGCACCTGTTGCAGCACAAGCAATTTGTCAGCTCCTAGAAAAAATTGAGGATACCTGCTGATGTCTTGTGAAACCATCTATGTTGTTGACAACAACAGATATCCAGTGATAACTGAATTTATCAGAATATTGTGTTCAAATGATTGTGAATACACAAATGCTTGAGAAAGAGAGAGCTACATATAAAATATTCCTTTTATTTTGAAATAAATGTAAGTTCTTTATGCAAATGGTATGTGCTTTTAAATTAAAATCTAGTAACTGCTGCTTAAAAGTAGAAATATAATCTATAAGTGTTTTTTTACTGTATTTTAATTTCATTGTATTAGCTGTATATAATTTTTACATTTTATATGAACTCTATCAGAGCGTTTTGGAAAAAAAATCTAGATTTTATTCTGAGAATTTTTGAGTGTAAATAGAAAAATTTGATTTCTAATAGCATGTAGCCATATTGTAGCCAGGAACTGCCTACTTCTGATGTTATCAGAAATACACACAAAAAATCAAGAACTGCAGAGCTGAACTACTCCTCTGTTCTTTTTTTCATCACCCATATACTATACTAGTGAGAAATGACATATTAAGTCTTTTCTCCCTCTTTCCTAGAATACCAGTGGGCTTATCCTGTGCCAAGTAGAGGAACAAGAGGATCTAAGGACCGCCCCCTTCCTTTTTTTTCTTTTTTTAAATTCTTATATTTAAAATGTTAGCATGTGTAGATTATTTCCTAAAAGAAAAGCATGTGATAATCAAGTCTTCATTTTCCCAATATGAATAGTTTGAGACTCCTAATCATCCTTTTTTCCTAAATAAGCAAAGATGAAAAAAAAAATCAGACTAGAAGAATTCTCCTTTTATTTTAAACAGTAATTTAAAAAAAATCATTTTCTCCTCCTTCCTGTTCCCTCTCCCCCTTAATTGTACTTATTGAATAATACTGAGACTCCAGGATAATTCAACGAGATCCTTGTAGATGCAACGTATTTACTGGAGGCTCAGTGTCTAAGTAAATGTGAAAGTTTGCTTACAGCTGTTATCTATCACTTACCTACATCTGTGGCTGAATGTTTGCAGAATCTAAACTTTAGTCGATTTTGTTTAGCTGGTTTTGTTGCTGCTCTTGTTTTCCCTTTATCCTGTGTGTTTTGCATACACAAAGAGTATTTTTGTGTTGAAGTTTGAGGGATAATTGGATACTTTCAGGTTGTACTTTTCTAAAAGTAGTGTGACAACTTTCCATTGATAGTAGCAAATTAATTATAATTTTCACACTTAAATATTTAAGGTGCTAAATGGCAAAACTTTTAATGACTGTTGCATGCCATGTTTGTTTTGGAATGCTTATTTTGAATGACCGCAGAAAACTAATTTGTAGTTTTTAAAGATCTGTGATTTTTTTTTTAAATCTTCCCAATATTTAGTAGATCTGCAGTATTAGTATGAAGTGTAATGTGCAAAATTTTCTGATGATAGAGTTGCTCTAAGTGGAGAAATAATTTAATTGGTACAAGGATTTTTATAGTCCTCTTGTTGCAATTAACTATGCTTATGAAATATGAATTTACATGACATCTGCCCTGTGGGGCTTTGTTTGCAAAGCAGAAGCATTATGTCAAATGTATTATGTCTGGGGTAGGATAGGCTGGAGTATAATCCAGGAGCAGGGAATCCGTGAAATTAATATCAGTTTTCAAGGTTTGTTTAACTAATTTGCTATGTAAAATGTCTATACTGTTGAAAATTTTGTGCAGGAGATAGGGACATTATTCAATGTTTTGAAAAATATTTCCAACTTTCTTTCAATTTAATTTTAGGACAGGCTTAGTTGCGTAAGCCCAACAAGATCCCTGACCCATAAATGGCTTGTCCTATTCTCACTCCTTGCAGTTTCCTATCCCCCCTCCTCTTGCCCTCATTCCTTAACTGTTGAATAAACAGAAGGGACTGCATATGTGAAACTCAAGTGAAGTAGGAATTACACTCTGGCAGATTCTGTGCCAGGTTTTTTAGAGAGAACAGGATTGTGTTTGCTGAAGCTCAAGGGTAAGGAGTTGCAGTGAGATGGATGAATCCAGTTAGAATCAAGATGTGGAATTCATCATTAAAGCTACAAATTTCTCCCATTTGGCTGTCTTATGACTTATAACTTCAGTGTACATTATTAGTCATCAAGTATACATTATTAGCTTAATGACTGCAAAGCTTTTAGATAAAAGGAAGTCTTGTTGGTTACAAATATGCTATAACATGATCTGTTTTTTTTTGTGAATTACTGTGTCTGTGGTTGCTTGGTCTACAGGATCCTGTGTCAGTGACAGCACCTCCCTCTGTAATTTTGAAATGCCTTTCGCTATTGCTTTATAATAGAGATAGTTGTTCTCGATGTGTTGTGGACCACTATCTCATTGTGCTAAGCATGGTATGAAGTGAGAACAAAAGTAAGGCAAGAAGTTGGTAGAGAGAGATGGGGGATTCTGGGGAAGCAGACAAGTTCTGATTTCAGTATTACCAGCAGTGTCCCAGTAAGACTCTAAAGTTTTTTAAGCAAAGGCAAGTTCAAGGGAGGATGAGGAAGCATGGCAGATATTTATGGTTAGGTTCCTGCTCTGTGAGTTTGGGGAGACAAGAAAGCAGCTGCTTCATGAAAAATGTCATATTCTATCATAGGCCAACTTGAGGCAAGAGTATCTTTTAGTAGTAATGAAATATAGGCACAATAGGGAGAGACCAGGAAGTACCTTAAAAATAATTGTGTATGTCTCATCCCGCTTTTTATATACCACATATCTTAAATAGTAAGCTTGTTAGATCTGGCAGTATCCTTTAGAGCAGAAACTGTATAATGTATAAGGTCTCAACTGGCACATACGGATATGCAACATTTGGTACGTGGACCTTATTCTGAAACGTGCACTGAGCAGTATGGTCAAAATGGACTTCTGGTGCACATTATTCATAAATGAATAACTGAACTAAGATTTTACTTAGGCTAATTTGAAAAGTGTCATGTGGCTGCACAGATAAATGGTATACCCAGTGCAGTGTTACATCTTCAAGCATAAGCTAGCTATACCAATGGGTGTTTTTTTAACCTAGATGTACAAACTTATTTTTTTAATCCTTTTACAATACATATTAGTAGTTTTATCCATAAGTTTCAATCCTAGGATTGTTAATGCATTTGTTGTCTTGTACTTGCTGCTCCTCTAGTACTCCAGTAACAATCAAATAATGTTAACAAGCTGCATGTACAGTGAAATTTAAATGGAAAGACTTGACTTTGAATTTTGAGTATACGAGCATACCTGTTTTCTTTATTTTTGGAAATGATGTGGAAATGCTCACTGCTATTTTTGCTGTTGTTATTGATGGCAAAATTATTGAGGCCCTTCAAAAAGCAAAGTGTGTTATCATGAAAGAAGACCAGTAGTCTGTGCTGTGTTTTACCTTTACATCACAACAGACAAAGTCAAAATACTAAGCTAAGTGTTACACCCTAGTGAAAGCATATTGCTAAAATCCCTTTGTCACATGCAGATACTCAATCCAGCATTCTGCTGACCCTTGACAGACAGGCTTTATTGCTAAATGTTCTGATAGTTGCTGGATCAGAGAGAAAAATAATGATGACTACATGTTGCAGATAATAACGAAGAACAGTTGTGTATTATCTTGGAGGCAGTTTAATCTGATAAGGAAAGAGTCAAAACTGGTTAATTATCTCTGCTTTGGGTTAGTGTTTAATAAAATGAGAATAGTCATCATAATAAAAGGTACTTCAAGACTTATTAAATATTTCTGAAGTACTTATGAATCATAGTTAAAAAATAATTGCCTAGTAAATTGTCTACATAATAAAATGTAAAAATAAGAGATCTAGACTATACTAAGCTTTATAATTATTTAAATAAGTGTCTGTAGTTTGGGTAAATACATATGCTGAGAAAAGTAACAATCATTGTAAGTAAATAGTTCTTTAGGAGACTAACTGTTTGCACAACTAAATAATTTATATTGAGGTTTTCGGTTTGCTTGTTTGAAATTGCTTTTTAAATTTATGATATAGGCTTTGATTTAAATCAGGCGTCTTATTAGTTTGTACTGTAAATGTTCAAAATTGATCAGCAACGCTGAAGCTGTGAACACAAAAGACATTCTTGGCAGGACTTGTAAAATGTAATGTCAGTATTTTTCTCTAAAAATTTAGAAAAAAAGAAAATTCCTCTGAAGACTCGTGGCACTTGATATCTGAGGAAGAAAAATAAAACACCAGCAAAAACCCAAGCTGTGAATGTGATCATGGTCAACAGACTAGTGGTTGGTTGTTCCAGTAACTTTTAATATAGTAATGAATGGGCTGAGTAGAGTTGTTGCTCCCTCATGGCTAAATAGACATCTGTCTTTAGGATCTGAGAAATATTTGTCTTTTTTTTTTTTCTAGAATAAATAAAAAGGGCTGATAACTTCTGCCTGTTGCTTTTGTTGATAATGTGATCGTTGAATCATGTTGAGTAATGATACCAAGAGCAAAAACTTGAGAATACTGAATAAATTGCAATAACTTGAGAATACTGAATAATTTTACATTAACAGCACACATACTGCATAGGCGTAAGGACTTTTCTGAAGATTTTTATTCATTTATTGTCCTGCCTAGCAATTAGATATAAACAAAGTTTTTTTTTTTTTTAATCGTTTTTATGCTTCATCAGTTGATGTTTATTTTTTTCTTCTCTTTCAAAGAATGTAGACTGAGATTTTTTTTTTCAGTCAAGACAGAAATTTAGACCAAAGTTTCCAGAATTTCTCTTATTTGCTTGGCAAGCCAAGAATATGAAAGGTACACAGGTACATGCTATGACCGCAGTAGGTAATATTTGTCAACCTTGAAAACTGCGCAAGGCCAGAGCTGAGAATCTGCAAGTGGTGTGTACTCGAACAATCTCTGATTGCCACCAATTTTGCATGGTTCCCATTGTATCTGTGTTACCAAATAGCACCTTAGATGTGGGAACCATAGTCTCATAAATAGGCAAGCAGACTGAAGACGCGATGTACTGTTCTTTCTCCATAATCTTGAGGGGATTCCAAGAAGAAGGACATTCTGTTCTTACTGCTCTTCAGGATTGTTTGCTGCTTCCTGGGGCACACGTTTTCTCAGAGCTTTTCCCCAAGTTAAGTGCTGGGTGACTGCCTGCGAAATGAGAGGGTTTGTTCTGGGGAGTGACTAACTAGCCCTTTACTTCTTGTCAAGAAAGCTTGCAAATACAGATCTGATTTGTACCCACGGAGACACAGAGATTTGTGCTTTAAGTAATAGTGCTGTATATTGTGATTTATGTCTACATCCTTAAGCAGTAAATATGGGATTAAATACATAGGAACTATAGCTAGTTACATAAAATGAGAATTTGCCCATTATTTAGTTTTAATAAATGAAAAACATTGTGAAATAGACTACCATCCCTTCACGTATGGGTAACTAAACTAACTTTCACATTCTGTTAGAATTAACGGTTTTTGAACCGTTGAATTACCGATTGAATGATCCATATTTTAACTGTAGTTTTATATCTCCCCATTTTCATTCTTACTCAAAGTATCTTTAAATAGAGTCAAATAACTTCTAGTAATTGCTCTGATAAATTAGTACTGCAGTTGGAAAGTGTGGTCAATAATCGTGTTTCATATCACCTCCAAAAAGAATCCATTATTTGCTGAACTGTTCAAAGTGTTGTTTGGTTTGTTTTTCATGTCCCCAATTCATTGACCAGAATGTCAGTGGAGACTTTGTTTAAATGTATTTTTTTTTTCCTTATTGACCCCACTTATCCCTGCATACACCTGTTCATCTAAGTCTTTTGGACCAAACATTTGTTTATTTGATTCAGGTTTGTTTGTTTGTTTATTTATTTATTTTTCTCTTCATTTAGTTAACTGCTTATTAACAGCAGTTCTGGCACATCCTGTTGTTTTCTGTAGACTACATGCTGAAAAAGTCTTGGTTCCAATGGCAAAGAGTTAATTTGGCTTGGAGTTGAATTAACTGTTGTAGTAGCTCATGATAAACATCTGTTGCAGTACTCCTGGATGAGAACATTGCTTTCAAAAGTATTTACAGCACATTTTGAACCCATGCACTTTTTTTTGCCCAGTTATTAAATTCTTTAAAAGCACATAAATCCAACAACTATCTTAGTGATTGTGTTTATTTTATGATACTGAGAAGGAAATGTGATTATTGAAGTATTGTTCAAGTGTTAGAGCCCCAGATTTTTCTTACTGAAGCGCAGAAGCATGTGCATTTGCTAATAAAAATCCGTTGCAGGAGTCAGCTTCTGGGAGCGCTGCCATGTGTGTCAGTGTTCCTCTTGCGAATGTTCAGTTGAGGCCTTTGGATGCTGTTAGTGTGTATGTTTTCCTCATGCTCTAAATTTGGCAAGATAAGACTTGCTGCCCTGTGCTGCTGGGGAGGAGTTGAGTTTTACTTAAAGCTAGAAACTGGACCCAAGTATTTTGTTTTAAGGTTTTGGCAAATGGAGCTTTGTGAGGAAAATTTCTGCCATTTCTTTTGAATTTCTATGAAGTAAATTCTAGATTAAGTGGATCAAAGTATGATACTTTCCAAAATAATTACCTTTTGAAGTTAAGTCTTTCATCAGTCTATACTTGCTGTATTTGAGGATCAGTATCCACAGCAAGTCCTGGTAGACTTTTGAAAAAGGTCAATACCTCTTCCCCTGCCTTATTCCTTCTTCTCACCTTGAAAAAGCTCACAAAACCTGACTGTCCTTTGTGCCTGTGAGAAAATAACACTGGAAAAGAGCAGAAAATAACTTAAATGGTGGGTGTTTCCCTATAAATAATTCTTCTTTGTTATGCTAATGAGGCTGATACTTTTTACCTGCACTTCTCAGCGGGTGTAAAATACTTTTTGTTCAACTTCCTACACTTTTCCTACCAGTATCAAAGAAAATATCTGAGCACTTTGCACTTATACTAGCTGCCACCAGAATTACTTTTATTTGCATAGTAGTCTGTCAAATGTAGATGATCAAGCAGGGGACTTCTGAGCACAAGCAAAGTTGTAAAATGCAAAAATCTGTAGCTTTATTTCCTGTTGATTTTCTTTGGTTGGGCAGAAGCACTTTCAGTAGCAATAAGTCTGTTAGAAGAGCTATTCTGATTCAGATCAAAATTGTGTCTAATTCAATATCCTGTCTCTGATAGTGACCAGCAGCACATGTCTAGGGAAGGATATAAGAACACAGCAAAGATAATGATAAAAGGTAGGGTGAGATTCCATAGTTTACCAGTTACATGGTAGTACTAGTTTTATTAAGATCAGTCTCCTAAACCTAATGCTGAAATGCCAAATGTATGCTCCAAATGCCATTATCAAACCTTTATCTTGAAGACTGTTATAGTGATATGGGGACAAAAGAACCAAAAATATCTGAAAAATAATGCATAACATGTAAAATAGAAGTAAAATGGAGACCAGCCAAAGAAGAAAGTACAGTGTAATCACTACACAATGTTAAAAATGGTAGAAAAGGAATAGTCATCTAAAAAGATAGTGGAAATGCTGTATCAATGTATGTAGGGGAATGAACTGAAACCATAAAAATTTTATTATTTATTTAGAAGCAGATCATGCCACAGGTTTTTATTTTTCTGTTTTGGCCTGTTTCACAAGAGGTGAAGGCTTCTCCTCCTTCCTCTAGTGTGTTTGCAGCCGCCACCTGTGTTCCACTGATGTATGGGGGGAAATAAAAGGGGCGCAGTGAGGGTAGACAGCGCTAGTGGGCCTGGGCCAGGGCTAGGTGAAAGGTGGTGGAGTGAGTGAAGCACAAGAGCAGAAATGCATGGAGCTGTGCTTATACTTGTAGCTTCATTTTCTGGAAAAGGGGGAAAGCTAATGTTGAGAGAGAGTTTGTATGACAGTTCTAGGAACTTCGGTGTTCTTGTAGGTTAACATCTGTTTACTCAAAAAAAAACCAAAACAACAAAAAACTTATCCTTCCTATGTGCAGTGAATATATTCTTCACGTTTCCACTGACTCTTTCATTGCACTGCTGTACTCTTCCAGAGTTCAAGACCTGCATGTTTTATTTGGTTTTTTATTCGTTTTTCTCTGGTTTCTGTTTTATAGCACATCTTGTTTGAACTTGCTGCAGCCATTACTAGAAGGTATCTAACCTAGTAACTTGCAAGTACATAAATTGTAAATAGTAATATTGGTTTCTCTTTGGGTTGATTAAAAGATATGTCTAAGAAGGACTTGTTCTTGGGTCACTTCTTAATGCTCTAGAGCAGAAAGTACAATGATTATAACATTGCTAACATACAGATGTGCAGATATACAGATGTAATGATACTACTCTTTGTGCTTTAAATGACAGACATGAAAGTATTACGACTAGGGTTTTGCTGCTGTAACATTCACCAAAGCAGGTTTTTCAAAGATGTATTGTACAGACTGGGGACCGACCTTCTGGAGGGCAGCTCCCCTGAGAAAGACCTGGGCGTCTACTCAGCCCTGGTGAGGCCACATCTGGAGCACTGTGTCCAGTTCTGGGCTCCCCAGTACAAGAAGGATGTGGAGCTGCCAGAGAGAGTCCAGCGCAGGGCCACGAGGATGATCAGGGGCCTGGAACATCTGCCCTATGAAGAGAGGCTGAGGGAGCTGGGCCTGTTCAGC
>JAUBNY010000359.1:2503815-2524324 GCA_032275445.1 Crypturellus soui | reverse complement strand
AGGTTGTGGAGTCTCCTTCTCTGGAGATCTTCAAGACCCGCTTGGATGCAGCCCTGTGCCATGTGCTCTAGGAGACCCTGTGTGTGCAGGGGGGTTGGACTAGGTGACCTCTAGAGGTCCCTTCCAACATTAGGCATCCTGATTCTATTGGATATTGTTACTGGCTGTGTCTGAAGTGAATTCAGGAATAATATTTAGGGGGAGGTGTTAAAATGGGTTGCTTAACAAAGTTGTATTGCAAGTTAGGATCAAACCTTATGAAGTGGTATTTTCCTGTGTGGTCAGGACAAAGAGAAGATGGTGCTTTTGAGTGTATAATAAAGATAAAAACACATTGAATTTAAACACAGTGGACATAGTCCCATGGACAAGGGGATTTGGGTACAACCAGAGGAATGAAGGTGCTTGAAGATGATGTTATTGAAAGTGTAGCTTTATGAGTAGGTAAATACCAGGCAAATGAATTGTTTCAGTTTGCAGAGAAAGTAGGTGCAGGGTTAAATACGTACAAACTGGTCATTAATAATTTAATACTATATAATAGATATATCAAGATTAATGTATAATATCTTTATATTTATATATATATAATACTGGAGAAAAAAAATCTTTGACGAATAAGATCCTTGTAGTATAGGATAGGCTGCTCAGAGAGGTTGTGGACTCTCCTTTTCTGGAGGTCCAAACCTGCCTGAATGCCACCCTGTGCTCTGGATGTCCCTCCTTGAGCCAGGGAAGTTGGACTAGATGAGCTCTAGAGGTCCCTTCCAACCTCAGCAGTTCTGTGATTCTGTGTAATGCTTTTCAGGAAGGAGCTTCATTTACCCTTTTAATAGGATTATATGAATTTGTTGCTTTCTCAGATACCTAGAAGGCTTTTCAAGACTAGTAGTTCTTAATGCTAGGGAGTCCAGAGTCTGATGCTGTTTATCCTGAAAGTATGTTATAAAATAGTGAAAGGTGCTCAGGTTCCTCATTTACACCAACTGCTGGTAGCTACATGATCTTAATATGGCAGCTCTGAATGAATCTAGTGTTAAACTACTGTAACCATGCCCCTTTCTTTTCTTGTTCTTGCTGGTTGGCATTATTCCTACTATATAGAAGTATATAGACTACTACTTTTGGGACAGGGGTAGTAGAAAACTGAATTGTGCTCTTTCTGTGGAAGAAAGTTTGCCTTTTTCACTGGTTATCTGCCAGTTCCTAAAATGCTGGTATCTTAGTGATCTCTGCATTAGTAAACTTAAAATGGAATTTCTACTTTCTAATCTCAGTGAGGAAATATTTGAGCTCTAGTAATGTGTACATAAAAGAATTTCAAAATGAAATCTGGCATATACTTGTTACTATCTTTGTTTTTAATCCAAAGGCTTATAAAATTGACATATAAACATTTTGCTTTTTATCCCTATTATAATGAAGTTTTGTTTTTTTGTTGTGATATAGTACAAACACATTGACTAGCAAATATCCTTCAACTTCAACTGGAGGATGTGTTTTTAAAGCACACAGAGGATTTTTTTTCGGTATGACTTTGTATTTTCTCTTCTGATACATACCTCGGCATTTGCCCATGAGCTTTTAGAAGTCCTTTTAAATGTCCACATGGTTTCCTTGTAATGGACAGATAATGGATGTATTATATCTCTATTTTGTATTCTTAGTGTAAACAGAATTATGCTTTCATTTCAAGCTCAATACGTCTTCGGTATGAAATAATTTTAGTGTTCCTGTATGCTTCTGGTTTCAGTTGACTTTCAGAAGAAGAATCCTTAGCACCGGAGGAAACTGATGCCGTACTTGCACATTGATTTGCAGTAACTTTTTACACTGAAACTTTATTATGTTACATAATTCCATTGTGGTTTCTTTAGTAAACATAAACAGCCCTATGCTTCTGATTCTTAAATGTTTCATCTACTTCTGCTGAGCTGTTAATGGGTCTGTTAGTATTGTTAAAGTATTAATAGAAGAGCTATAATTGTTCTATTGTAATTGTATTGAGCCCAGAAAGGCATTCTCATAGAATATTAATGAGCATCTTTTTATATGTATGAATAATTGTTCTTAGGAAAGAAAAACTTAAGCTGCCAAAATAAAAAAAGTACCAGTCTAGAGGAACATAATGATGGAAATCAATAAGCTTTCTATTTGGTTTTTAGCTCTGTCACTCCTCCTCTCTTAGCCCCATTTATACTTTCCGTAGGTATTAGAAGAAATCTGCTATGCGCCATATGTGCCTCAGTACCTCGCAACAACAGGGGGTTGGAATTGGAGTAGCAGTTTTAACAGTATATTTTCCTTTTTGTTTATCTCAATGTTAATAATTTAAACTTATTGAATCTTAAAAACTGTGAATATAGAACTAATATTTTATGCAGCATTGAGATGAAATGGAAGCAATTTTCATTGTTATGCAAAATGCAATTTTTTTTTTGACAGAATTAACAATATGTAGCTTCCGTGTGTGAAGCCCAAATGTTTAAAATACTAGCAGTGGCTTATTTTCATTTTTGTCATTAAATATCTTATTACTATCTGTTTTTTTTTCTTTCCTCTCTCCTGCAGTGCAAAAAAAAAAAAAAAAAAAAGGTGCTGTTACCAGAATGTAGGAATTATAGAATTGCTGTAAACTGCCTTAAATCAATGACCTTCTCTTGACCTCTGCAACTGCTGGTGGGAGCCATATTTTTCTTTCTGATCTGAGTTATCTCTTTCTTTCACCAAATGTTGCTCAATTTTTATACTGAGTTGCTGACTCACAAGTAAATTCATAATGTAAAAACAAGTTAAAAATTACATTTTTTTGTAAATAGCAGTGTGGAATTTCAGGACTTAAGGAAACTGAGAAACTCTTCCCTCTTGAGCATTTAAGCAGTAGAAATTTTTGCAATTTATATAATATGATCTAATTTCAGGAATGATCTTGTTAACAGTTATTTCTAAATGAGCAAATAAGCTAACATTACAGTACATGTCTTTTTGCTGAATCATAGATCTGAATGGTAAAGATGAGGCCAACTTTTAAGTTCATCATTCATTTTGTGTGGTTTCAAATAAGCTGCAGTTTATATTCTAAAATGTGTATTTTTTTTCCCTGCCGTGTGTATAGTTCGTTGTCACGCCTTATTTTCCATAGTCTAACATCAGTTTCTTTTTTGTCCATTTAAAAATGAAACTTGAAAATCTGCAGTTTTGTACTTTATATTATTCTGCTACCCTGGAGCTGTTTTTAGTGTCTTTATTGCAAGTAGACAGATGGTGATATTTGGTTTCCTGTCAGTTTTAATGAATATAGATAGGAGTGATAAGAACATTTGCTTCGTTTAGCAAACTTCCTTTTCTGGCTTTTAATTAATGAAGTGCTCACTGGTGTACCGCTGCTTTTGTATGTATTACAGTCAGATCTTATATATTATTCAACTTTTGGTGTTGCTTAATGAATAGAGGAAGAAACTTCTTTTTTTGATTGTACTTGAAAGTTTGCTTAGACTTTGAAAATTACAAATGTCAAAAACGTATCGTGCTCACCCAAACTGATTCTTTTGTTTCCTTGCCTTTTAGAAATATTTTCCTTTAAAATTTCTGCTGATCTTTTGTTATGGAGTAAATTACGGAAGAAAAAAGACAAAAGATGTGCTGATTAGTTCTGCAGTTAATCCTGGTTGCGGGAAAATCCCAGTTCAGTTCTGTAGCAATTGGGTTCTCATGAGACTTCTTAAATAGAGTAAGGTCCCATGCAAGAATTTGATTAAATGGAAAAGAAAATCCATGTTATTTGAGTTTTATGCTACACTTAGCTCTCCTTAACAGAGTTGTCTAACATTTTATTTTCAGAAAAGTCCATTTTGTGTTAGCTTAGCACAGACATTGTTTTAGATTCTCACAGACTGTTTGCATTCTCTCTCTCTCTCTTTTTTTTTTTTTTTTTATTAACACCCATCCTTGGTGTTTAACTCTTGATCTTTTTGTGTGTGTGTGCCTTGTTATTGAATGTAATATAGAATATAAAATAGATTCAACATTCGTGTAGAGTAGACAGACTTAGGTTATTGGTTTGAACTCTTCAATGGAAAAAATAAGCCTGTCTATTTGTAAAAAATATTCAATGGGTAAAGCATGAATAGTGTTTGTAGATTAAAAAAAAAAAAAAGTGTTTTAACTTTTTAGCTCTAATGGATTTAAGATCATACCAGATTGAGAGAAAATCATTAAAGAGTTTGGGTGAAGAATGATAGAAAAGAGTGATGATTGGGAAGATGTATTTGACTATTGTTAATACTAATTTTAACTTCATCAGCCATTTCAAAATCCCCTATCTTATTATCACTGTTTTCTTTGGGGAAAAATAGGTTCAGTTTTGTGCTTTTGAAGGAAATTTTTTTTTGTAATAACCTTTTTAGGATAGGATTTGGTTCCTTGATGGTAAATGGGCATGAAAAAAAAAGTTTATTTTGGAAATATTTTAAAATATCCTAACAGCCTTATCAGGAACCATAAATAGCAGTTATTTTGTATTATTTCCTGTGTCTTTTTGGAGTTAACCAAATGCAAATTCTCTTCCTCTTGAAAACTTCATCTCGTCAGTGAAAAATACCAATAATTTGAATGACATGAAGCAACAGAAAATATTTTCTGTGCATTTGGTTGGCAGAGGCAAAGAATGACATATTCATGTGTGAGATAATATAACCTCTGCAAACCAACTGTTTTAAGTTTTTGAAAAAGCCCCTTATTTCTGAACATCACAATTAAAAACCAGGAAAACTTGCCTTCTGTATATTCTCATAGTTTAACAGTTATAATTTTGATGTTGCTTTTTTGCAAGAGTGGCTATGAGAAGACTTGTTAGCCATCGTGCAACCAGAAATCGAGGAGCTTTATCAGTAGCTTCTACCTCAGTGCTCGTGTTTGAGGTCACATTTATCATATTTTACGGAGATCCTTTCTTGTGAACCAGAAGTGAATGGTATTCCAAATAACAATGCAGCAGTTTGGGATCATTTTTAATTTACTTTACTATCTTTTCAAAAGTCTGTTTAAAAATAAATGCATAATGCATGATACCTTAAGGTTTTCAGACAAGAACATTCTAATGATGTAAGTTAGAATGCTAAAGTCATGTTTAATACTTTCTGATTCTCAATCACCATTCAGGAAGTAGAACTGAATGTCCTTCCTCTTATAATAAAAACATGCTTTTTTTAATGTGTCTGAAGCGCTGTGCACCACTGTATGTGACATTAATTCAAGTGTGGATTTCATATGAAATGCACAAATATTTATGTGAAACACAGATTTGATTCAGACTGAATAAAGCCATTCCCTCTGGAAAGGGTCCTTATTATATATTTTGGGGGGTTATTTTTCTGTAGCTTTTACTGCTTGCTGCATATTTTTCAACTATTGTTGCACATCTCTGCTTTTTCAATACTTCTCAAACTCTCCAGCAATATTTACTCTATTGTCAAGTCTCCGATTGTGAACCAGGAAGAAAAACATCTTCGGAAAAGAAAAAACACGGGGCTTCATTCCTTTCCTTCACCCCATAATTTTGTCTCCATGTTTTTGAAGATATGAAGCAATTTAGCTCAGCATTCTCCGTCTTTCGTTTTTCCTAACCTAATTCCTCTTCTTACAGAGAGAAATGAAAGGAAGATGCAGAAGAAAAGTTGATGAAGAAAGGAAAGAAAGAGAAATATAGTGGAGAGGATCAGAACAGAGTTGACTTTTGTAAGAGAAAGAAGCAAAACATGTAGCTCCCCCTTTTTCTTTCTTCCTTTTTTTTTTCTAATCCATCTCAGATGATACTGCTATTTCTAGATAAGTGGCAAAAGGCTATAATTTCACAGTTGCTGTGAATAAAGGAGATCATAAGGAGGGCAAGTTCAAAAAAAAAAAAAAAGGAAATTTGTCAGTCTCTCAATGGGAAGCTCCCAGCTGAGCCCTAGGTTGCAGTGCCCAACTGTATCTTCTGCCACAGGACCTGAGGCCATGCCAGCCAGGTGGCATTTGCGTCGAAGCAAAAGTAGAGCAGATTGTGAAGCGCAGTGGCAGTACAGTGCAACTAGACTTCCACGATGTAGGCAGAGACTTATTTCATCCAGGAGGGATCTCTCAGGGTTGGCTGTTCAGAGACCACTGAAACTACATTCCGTGCTGGAAATTGGTTGTTGGTGGTTGGGCTTTGCACTTTGGGAACAAAGCCAGATGACCATTCCCTGTCGCAGTGAGGGTGGGATCTGCAGGTGTTTCACAGACAGTCTGACACCTTGGGAAGATACATTATTTGTTTCTGGGAAAACCGTAAGTTAAAGCTTTTTAGATCTATAAATGAGCTTGTGTGTGCAAACATACCACAGAGTGACAGTCTTTATGGATCTCTTCCATTGAGCTGTTGAATGCTGAAGAACAGACAGAAGAGTATTAGGTGTTCATATTTGTTTTCATTTTTTTTGTATTATTATTAAAAGAGTCTGCTTTTTTCAAATTTTAGGACACATCAGTAAAATCCAGTTTGCCATTTCTGTTTTTATGGCGTCTAACCAACCTATATTCTTTTTGTGGAAAAGAAAGGATGAGTCTCTGTCTATGCCAATGTTAAGATATATTTTAGTTAAATAACTTGAGCTCGCTACTCGCATGTTTTGAAATATTTTGAAATTCATTGAAAAAATACTCAAGGAGAAAGAAATTTCTCTGAAAATAATAGCTCAGTACAAGCATCTCTGCTCTGAGAACATGTGTGCGCGCGCACACACGCTCATGCATGCACTGCTGGTTCCCCGCTATGCATCAGTAACTAGTGTTTTCCTTCTAAAAGACCGTGTTGATTGCTACTGAGGGCCTGTATTAATCTGTCAAAAACGATGTTCTGAAAAAAATTACTTTAAAAATGTCGATTAGTTCTTCACTTCAGAACTCTTTAAGTTCTAAGACTAAAGAAGGTTAATAGGGGCTGAGGGATGCTGGGGCTGCCGTTCATATCTTGGATTTATTCAAAATATTTGTGCTTACTTATTTCTGTATACTGTATTCAGAAGTCCCACTATATTTCAATGTTTGGGCGAAACAGGCTCAGAATAGGAAGCAACTCTAAACCAAATAAGTTTTTTAGTGAAAATAGAAGTGCATTTGACACTTTCTGGACATGCATATTGTTTAATAATAGGTATTTGTGGCATTATAACAAAAATTGGTGGGGAATTTTTAAGTGGTGAAAGGATTGCGTACCTGGGAGTAGTACAGTTTGTAGGAGCCAAAAGGCTTGAAGGCAAATACAACAAGCTGGAAAATGATACTGTGTATCCTTAGTAGATAGAAAACGAAGATCAGCAACTGTGATTGTATCTACTGCATGGAGTAGATTTTCCTTAAAAATCTCTGTTGGTCTTGAGTCGTTTAAAATAACAGTAAATGTGGGGACTTAAAGTGAAAGATGGCGAAGAGCATGGGAGGAAGATAACCTAGCAGTGATACATGAACAGGTTTGGTGGGGGAACGTGGTTGTCATCAGGACCACTGGGGTGGGGCTGGGGGTAGGGGGAAGTAGTTGATTAAGGGCTGAAGAGAATTTTGTTCATCACTTTTTTAATTTGCAAAACAGAAGTGCTGCAATTGAAATCTATCTGGGAAGTCCTGGAAAGAACAAATTGGTGATGATGCTGCATTGTGAAGTGCTGGAATGATGATGTTGTCTATTGAGGCAAATAGTGTGAGACCAATAAAGTCTCTGAGGAGAATGGAGAGTGAAATGATAGTTCTCCTGTAGTAATATTTATACAAATTCTGTAGTACCACAAAATTTAAGATCAGTTTCACCTTAGAGAAATGCAGAATTTGAGCTGTCAGCGTGAAAGTAATGTGTTTTGTTAAGGTCAAGGAGAAGGATGGGCAGAGATAAAAGCTGGATACCAGGATGTGAACTTTGGATGCTTGAGGAGGAGGCAGACTCATTTCTAGGAAGGGAGGGAGGACAGAAATGAAATACAAATAGGAAAGAATAGTCTTGCGAAGGTCAAGGCTTTAAAAAAAAATGTGATTAATATTGAGAAAGGGCAAATAAGAGTATGGGGAGGACGAGGCTTACAGAAGCTTGGAAGAGGAGGAGTTTAGCACTGACCACAGTTGTCAAATGGAGATAGTGGAAACTAGGTTGTAGGACTGGAAAGTCAAGTGTTTGTTTGTTCTTAGATATGATTTATGCTTTGTTTTTAAGACCTTTAATGTATTCTTGCTTTGAGAATGATTGTTGTTATTTCCATCCTCCCTTGCCATTTTCCACTTCAGGTCAGAAATAGCACTTCATGTAATAATAAAAGAAATGAAGTTTATTTTTTGAAGGAGAAATTTGTAGTACTACAAAGTCAGCAGAGCTGTTTGCATTTTGTTTCTCTTCCACTTTTCCAACCAAGAAAATCCGTACGAAATTTATAATTACTTATAAGTGACAGAAGGATTTTTCTTCAAGTGGTCTTAGGACCACTTTGAATCAGGAATGAATTCTGCCTATTAGTTTTTTTTTTTTCTTGCAATTTATCACAATACATGATTCTCATTATTAGTGCATGTTTCTGAAAATCATGTTTCTCTATTTTGGATTAGAAAATTTTCAAATTGGACATATAAGATTATTAGGATTTGAAAGTAAAGGACCAAACTTTCCAAAGTTTGTTTTATCCTGTTTTGGTAACAAGGATTTGTATTTTACTGGTAGAAAGAAAATAATTCATTTTGTCAGGAAAATACCACTTTTCTAAGTGGTTGTCAGGGTATGTCTAAAGCAAATACATAAAGATTAAAAGCAATCGTCTTATGTAAACACTCAGCAGAGTACAGGAAACCAATATTGAATCAACAGATAGTCAAGAAACTTTGAGTAGGTTGCAGTAAATATCTTACCATGTATTTGCAAAATGATGTGGTCTAGTAAATTCGATGTGAGGCAGGCTGCCAGGAAGCAACTGAACATTGTTTTATGTGGTGATTTAGATATCAATAAACAAAATTTTGTCTCGGTTTCATTGGTTTGAAGTAATTAAGCCATTGCAAAACTGCACAGCAGTTTTTTTTTTTTTTTTCAAGGAAGCCCTGCTGCAGTGACAGTATTGGTTAAAGCACATTCTCTCCTAGTTATCTAGGGAGTTGTGGAAGTAACATTTTGCTATAAGTGTTTAAATGAATAAAGTACTGGGATTGTGTTATACTCTTCTCAAAATCAGGAGAACCCATCCAGCAATCATGGGAATAGAAACCATATTTGATATTTTATGTGTTATTCCCTTTATGTTGAGCTGTGCCTTTTATAACAAAGTGCTAATATATGTAAATTAAGTAAAGATAATGAATGCTTCAGGTGTTATACTTCTCTCATGCTAAGATTTGTAAATGTATTCAGTAATAAACTGCATAAAAATAAATATACAGAGATCTATTAGAAGTATATTTCATAGTCTCATTTTCTAAGCAAGTATTGGTGCTTTCCAGAAATAAGTCATTCCTTATTCTGTTCCTAATTCAGACTGATTATATGTAATTTTCACGGACGAGTTCTGACAGAAAGTTGTCTTAATAATAAAGGCTTTTTAGTTGGCTCTTTTAAAAGTCTCCTGCTGCTGGTCCATCAGGCTGCTGTGAGAGGACCAAGACACTGAATTCCCATACAGTGTAAACAATCCAAGGAGAGTCTTTGAACTGAGATTTTGAAGCACTGCTCTGGATGCAGATCCACTGCTCAGAAATAATTGTTGAAATCTGAAAACTTCAGTTGACTTCCTTGCCACCTGGACCAGTACTAACCCTTCAGAGCCATCCAGGAGTTTAAATATTACTGTTCTGCAGGTCCCTTGGAAAGTACTAATTTTGATTTTCAGTTTGACTGTTTGTATTCTGTGTAAGAGGAAAAGCTGATAAGGGCTTCTCACATTGTAACTGCTTTTTGTTAACATGAGAAATGCTACAAAACTCTACATATAGTGTTTTGCTGGACTGGCTGTGTCACAGCACTAGTATATTTGTGGGGGCAGGCATATCAAGTCCTATAGGACGCTTTTTGAGCAGCTCCTTACTCCGTTTTTAAGTTCTTTTCAAATTTGTTTTTGTTGTGGTCCTTCAAATAATCATGTCCTGCACTATCAGCAGTTTGGCCAATTTCTCTTTTCTAGCCCAGTACTTCCTGCAGGCCTCAGTGAAGTTGCATCCATGTTGATATAGCTGCTTGGTTAGTTTGGCAGTAGTCCAGCCTGATTTATTTAAGTGTTGTAAATAGTTTCAAATCTGTTGACTGTTTTGATCACCAGCTATTAAGTCTGTTGAGTGTTTTGATCACCAGCTACTAAGTCTTGCCCACAGCTTGGTTAGGCTCTTGCAGTTACTCATGGCACTGCATCTTTATATTTTTGATGATACAATAACTTTGTAATAAACTTGATAACTTTTATGCAGTTTTCCCAAGTCATTATAAGGGAGTTCTGTGCAAGCCCTCTGACCCTATTTTGAGGGAGGAGGTGGAGCAGATATTCTCAAGTGGTCCTTTCCATTCAAAATTATTCTGGACTTTTATATTAAGGTTTCCTCTTGTTTTTATTGGTTGTTTTTTCTTTCCAGACTGTTGCTGTTGCAGTGTTCGTGACTAGTGTTTTAGGGTTCCAGAGTCTTTAGTGCGTATTCAGAGTTGACCATTAGTTTAGTAGACGAGCTGTTACTCGTTCCAGTTAATGTTTACTTTGCCACATTCCCAACACAACCAGTCACTTTCTATTGCTCATTAATTATAGACTTGAAAACTAGATTTACCAATGAGGTTCTTGCTTATCCTCTCCTGTAACTTGTCAACTCTGTACTGGTAATTATTTTTGTATATATTAAGCATGTGCGCCAGCTTTGCTGTCAGTATCATCTGTCAGCTCATGCTGTGTTTCCAATACTGCATTGCCTTAGTTGTATGCCCTCCTTGTATGAGATACTTAACAGTATTTACTATAGAGGCTGAGGTTGTTGGTTTTTGGTGGACTTCAGACTTCCTTTTTGTTAGTTTCTCAGACTCACTTAAGCATCTCACACAGCTACAAGAGCTATAGGTTTTGGTTTTCATACATTGCAAAGATCTATCTGACTGATTTCTTTGATATAACCGTGGGATTTTTTTGAGCTGTGGAATTTGGAATTTAAATTTGTGTTTGTTTAGAGTTTGTCTGATTAAATATATCAGTGAATTTTTGCCAAGATGAACATTACAAAAAAAGGTAAAACATGGCATACCATAAGGGTTGTTTTTTTTTTTTTTTTTTTTTTCTTCCAGAAATTGGAAAGTAGTGTTTCGTCCACCTGGTGTATGAATGGATGTAGAGGAAAGAGTAGATACAAAAGACTTGATAGAAATTGAACCAGTTAGTTTCCCAGTTTTGCTGAGAGAAAAAATACCTTATCATATTTAAAGCTGCTTGTTGCTACCAGATGATTTGCCTCTCATATGGTGAAGTGTGTGGGGGCTCTTGGGCCATCAAGGGTATTTGGGACACGCAGACAAAGCCAATTTGTTATTCTCTTAATTTTCTAGACATTTTTACTGATTAAAAAGAAAAAAACTGACTGTGACATCTATTAAAATTTGGAAGGTGGTAAACTACAAATAAAAAAAAATGAAGTTGCTTGTGATTTAACATTTGTGTGTGTGCTCTTTAGTAACATATATTACAAATCAGAGATTCATGATCATTTTATACTATTTTTCCCACCAAAACTAGGTATCTGATTCTTACTAAGATTGGTATATTTTTTTTGCAGAGGATTAGTACGTAGATGGAACTAGGTTGAGAAAACTTACCTGTTAGGGGATGCCTGCCAAGGCTGGGGAGAAAGCTGATGTCTCATTTTCCTGTTTGCCTGATTTCCAGGATGTTAGATTAATCTGTGTCTGTATTTGCCCTTTTCATTAAGGAAATTTATGGTGATAAATTTTTGGTTATTTTTATAGAGATATTTTTAAACAAAATTAATCCAAGAAATTGCAAATCATTCTGCTTTTGTTGTGCATTGCAAACTTGATCTAGTTTTGAATATATTTCCAGCTTGAAGTAAAAAAGAATTTAAAAAAATGAAATACATGTTAAGGAGTTTATTTTGGAGATATTCCAGCATGGGCTAATATTTCACGATTTCTTAATACATAGTGAAGGCAAAGGAGCATTGTTAGAATGTTACATGTGGTTGAGATTAAATATGCTGTCTGAATTGGGCATTTCAAAGGCATGAAAGTGTTTAGAAATAATTTATTTTTATTTTTTACTCCATACTAAACGCAGTAAAAGGGGTTGAAAAAATAATTAATTGCAGACCTTTTTTTCCTATTACAAAATACTTTGCCCCTTTCCCACCATTTTGAAAGGAAATAAAGTTAACGTGTTTGTCCTTATCAATTATGATTTCTACTTATATGTTGCAAAATAATGGCAAAACTAGTTTGCTAATGAATAACTATTATTATTTTTAACACAGCTTTGTGCACGCTATTGTAGCTTTCCCTTCCACCACTGCATCCTGTTAATTTAGCAGGATGGGATCTGGGACATACAGAGTCCCAAAGATGTTTTTGAGTCTTCCTCCTGTTTGGAGGTGCTAGTTTGGATGCAGAGGGGTAAATGCTGCGTACGGTGGCCCTGGAGGGGCTGGAAATGGAGGACTCGGTGCAGAGGTTACTGAAGCAGATGAACCTGGAATCTAGGTGGGCAAAGCAACGAAAAGAGGAGTTGAGCCACAAGACATTTTCTGGAAAGGAAGAGTGGAAGGAGTTAAAAAAATAAATACATATTCGTGAAATGAATGTTAGCAGATCAGGCACCTCTTTTCAGGAGTACCAAGTTGAAATCCCAGGTTTAGTCTCAAAAAGTTTTGAGCCATTTCTGATGTAAATTACTTTCTATTGATTACAAACTGCCTTTCGCATCTACTGCTAATTTGCTTGTCACATGTTAAAAAATAATGATGCAGGTTGAAACTTTAAACTAGTTTATTGTCAGCAGTTAGTGTCACAGATTTTGTAATGTTTAGGAGTTTAGTGTCAATCTTACGTTGATCTTGGGTAAAATGACAGCTGTTAGGAATTCTGCCAGTAAGAATTGAAAAAGGAAAAAAAAAAAATAAAAAAAAAGGTCTGCTCAGATCTATAGAGTATAAATGATCAAACTGCAGGGTATTTTTATAGGATTATTTTTAATGAGGATAATAGTGTTGATTTAACAATTTAGGTTTCTCTAAGACATTTGACTTAATTCTGAGCAGTATTTTAATGAAGAAGCTAGAGTAATACAAAAGGAACACAGTGATGATTAAACGGATTAAAAATGAGCAGTTTTTACAGTAGTCCTGTAGAGAAAAATTTTTTTTTTTTTAATCTTGACGTTTTTATCCACGATATGGAAAAAAACTGTAAAAACATCATTGGTAATGTTTTTAGATGAGACACAGATTGAAAGAGTGGTAATTACGGAGGAGAATAAGTCATAGGCACAGAGAGCTCTGGAAGGCCTAGTTAATGGGGTTAATTTAATATATAATTTAATGCAGCAAAATGCAAAGTCTGGAGCAAAACCTACATGTGGTGTGTGGGTTATCTTGATAAGCAGTGGCTATTAGTTATGATGGGGCTTAGCAGCTGAGTGCAGGGTATCAACATTTTCTTTACTGAGCTGTGGCCAAAATGATTTACACAACTGCTCGCTGACGTGCCTCAGAAAAAGAGGAGACTGCTCCTGCCTCGGGCAGAAGGGATGCGGTTCTACAGAAGTACTTAGTGTGCGTACGGAAGGTAGTTCCTTCTGAGAGATTGGACAAGTTTGGGGGAAGACATCCAAGAACAACTTAAGGAATGAGAAATGTGCCACCTAAGAGAGTATGTAGATAGTGGCTATTTCACCCTGGAGTCAAAGGCAAAGAAAGAAGTGGAAATATTTTATTGTACTGTAGAACTGTGTCATAAAATTGAAAGTTGAGGGAGAGTGAACTGTGCAGTCCTGAGCAGGAGAGGCTGCTTTCTTGAGAGATTTTTCCCCATTTCTCCTTTTTTTTTTTTTTTTTTTTTTAAATGAAGAACTTCTGATTATAAGAAATATAACAAAGACCAGCAAAACCAGGGACATTTAAAATAATGCTGCTTTCTAAATGTGGAAAAGGAAACCCTCTGTTTCAGAATGCAACAAGAAAAATAAATTAGTAGACAAGCAACATGTGTTGGGTTTCTGTTGCCTGCTCTACCTAATACTAGGAAGCTCTGGAGCCTTCTCTGCAATGCTGCATCTTCAGAAATTACCTATAGCAGAGCTGTTACCCTAGTGAACTGGAGCAGCTCAATGCTGCCTACTGAGCTAGTGCTGCGAGCGCTTAATTGTGGGACGTGAATGAATTCAGCTGCACAGGGGTCACTGCTGAGGAAGCCCCCTTACTGCAGCTTCAAGTTGGAGGAGAGTTAAGAAAACACAGCAGTAACTGGATTCCCACAGCCGTGCCGTCCTCTGGGGGACGAGCAGTGTGGGTGGCTTGACGTGCAAGGGAGATGATTGTTTTTATTATTACTTTAAAGCTGATATTAAATCGAAGATTGTACAGTGACTTCTGCCAACCCAAACAAAAACATTTACAATATAAGTGGGGACCTTCAGGGGTGTATCAGAAATGAATGTTTCAAAAATTACTCAAGTGTACATGAAACAGCTGGAGCTGCTTTGGGTTATATTCCTAGTGTTTTGAGGTAACATTATAAAAGTCAAATATATTTCTGCAAGAATTTCAGTAAACTTGGACTGTTTGATAAGCAGTTCGTGTTTAGAGAACCTATCTTTCTGTAAATAATATGAATCGCAGTTTTATTATCTATACTGCATGTACTGCCATAAACCACTATAAAGATAGAGATGGAATCTTCCACCAAGAATTATAAAACAATTTATTTCAATTAAAAAGAAACAGGCAGTTAAGAGAACTGCATTTTGAAAAGGAAGTGTTTATTTTTGTTTAAATGCTTGGGGATATCTGCTTTAGAAGAAGCTGGAACTTGGCACCCACACCCTTGTCACCTCTGCCTCACTCGCCCTGCATAGTTTTGCCTTGTTTCCATGCTGTCTTATTCCTGTGCCTTCCTAAGGAATTGCTGCAAAAAGAGTTTAGAGCATTTTTAACCACTGGAAGATGTGATAACACCATAAAAAATGACTTCAGCATAGTAGGCATGTACTCTTCTGCAGAAACTCATATTTTCAGAAAAAAAACCAGACTGGTTTCATTCATCCTTATTTCAGAAGGTTCTCTTCATTCAGTTAGGAAGAAAAAAACAGAGATGTATCAGAATATCCGTGTAAAGATTTTTTTTTTTTTTTTTTGAATGGAAAAAGTACTATAAAGTTTGCAGTTAGTATTTTAGTTTGCAGTTAGTATTTTAGAACAACAATTGATACCAGAGAGTAGTTGGTAGGTTGTTATAGTATATAGAATTCTCTTTTTTAATCTTGTGACAGCAAATGACATGCAGAAGTTTCCTGAAAATATATGTTGCCGATAAGTTTTAAATAATTGGAAAGTACAAAACACAATTTTCTCTTTTTATAGATTTCCTAAAATATCTCTTGTGAGCTATTTCTTATAGTCTTGAGGGAGGAGATAGTAAATGAGTTGCCATGGAGATGCTGTTTCATTTCCACCACTAGTCAATACAGCAGTGCTGTATTACAGGCCGGCCCCATCTGTTCTCCTTGGTGGAGCCTCCATTCTGTTTGAGGTTTCTTTTGTATTCTCAAAGTGGGGTAATAAGTGACTTTATTATAGTTGGAATTACTACGTATATGGAAAGTAATTTCTTCCAGATGTGGATGCTTTCTTTAAAATGGGGGGAAAGAATTTTATTTTTTACTAAAAAAAAAATTATAGACACTTTTACAAACAAAATATTTTCTCAAGAATAATCTGCAAATCCAGCTGAGCTTTGCAAAATATCCATTGACTTCATTGCTTGAATAAGCAAATATACTCTTTATTGTAGCAATGACTTTAATGTCTTACTGATTTTATAGTGCCATCATAAGGAACATGAAGTTATGAGATTGATTATTATTATTATTTTTAGTTGCTCATGGCATTTTCAAGTGGAAACAAAAAAAGGGGAATAATTTTCCCAGTAATTAAAAATTAACAGTAGTACCGTGGCTATTCATGGCTAACCTGGAAATCCCTTCAGTTTTCCTTCAGATTTTAGTTGGAGAAGGTGAGATGCTCATGTTCCATTGGAATGAGGCATGCGAATGACTACCAAGTTGCTTAATACTCCCTTATAAAACATCTAAATTTGCCAGACAGTTGTGATCCTGACTGCATCTCAGTTATTTTATTTTAAGGAAAGACTCATTTTCCTCTGCTACAGCATCCAGTGCTTTTTGTATCATTTTCCAGGAAAGACATTTTGAACTTTTTTTTTTTTTTCATGCTTTTCATGTTGCTGCTTGAAATAAAGTATTTTCTTTAACTTGGACTGACAAGAGGATGTAAGACCACCTTGTCATAGTGGATGCAATCCAATGTAATATTATCACTTACAAGCCAAATAAATGATAAAGTTGGCCTCTAGATCTCTAAAATAGTGATTAAAAATTAATTTAGGTAGATCTTAAAAATATTAAATCTAAAATATAGAAATTATATTTTCCAATATTATCCAACTAAATGGATGATGTTATATCATCCATTTACTTGGATGAAAATTTGGAAACAAAAGGTATTTTGCTCTCTTTTCTCCATCTTTTAACACCTGTTTGTTTTTGCTTTGTGCCTGAAGAGAAGATTTCAGCAGAATTTCTGGTCCTTCCTGGGTAGCAGCACTTGTGTGCAGAGGGAAAGGGCTGCGTGTCTGGGGCTTTTGGGTCTGGGCTGAACTAAGGTGGCAGCACGTCAGGGAAGAGGGAAGCGGTTGCTTTTGTCACCATGATAGAGAGTGTCCACATCCTACAAAAAAACAGTAGAGGCCATAATTGGATTTGCTCTTTCATCTGGGTACGGATCCATTTCAGGTCAGTGGGGATGGGCACTGCCCTTCTTTATTAATATTGATCAAATACAGAATTAAGATGTGCCTGTAAGGGCCTTTGTAATGAAGTGCATGGGTTTTTATGTTTAAAAAGTATGGCTGTTATTTATTTGTTACCAAGTGTTAATGAAGAATCATTAGCAGTGTCTTCATTTTTTAAATTTCTGAATTAATTATAATCATAGAAACCACATAAATAGAACTTAATTGTATGACAGGATTATTTTCTTAATTGAGCCTCCTGCTTATAAAATATAATTAAATACAGGCTGTGGTAGCTGTAGTTACTAAGAAGGATGGAATGTAGCATCAGTGGGTCCGTGGCAAGTTTCACAGGTCGGTGCTTGGCACAGGCTGATGTGGCTGCAGAGCTGCCCAGGAGGTGCCCAGCGCCTCTCGCCGTTGTGCAGCCTGTGTAGTCTGCACGTAGAAACGTTTGGGCTCTGTAGTCAGATGATGGCTTTAGTACAAATCATCCACGCACAATAAGTTTGATTTTTACCTATTTGTGTCTTGAAGTCTTAAAAACACTCGTATAGATGCAAAGTATTTTAGTTCCTTACCAATTTTTTTTCTGACTATGCTGAGTTAGTCATCTGTAAAGGAAAAAGCAAGAGTTGCTTAGCCATTTTGTGTCTTTTTCGGGGGAGGGATTAATTCATAGATTATTAAAGCTGATGTTTTAGTTGGATGTGTGGGTTTCTTTGTTAGTATCTGTTTGATTTTAGCCCAGGTTAAATAAGGCTTGGCTAGTGGGGGTTGAATTCAGTTCATCTTTTATTTTAGTGTTTAACTTTGTTGTTGCTTAAAGTCTTGGTCGCCTGCCAAATCTCTTGAGTTATGTAAAAGGCATTCAACAAACTGGTTAAGTAACGTCAGTGTTAGTTTAAATGTCAAGGAACTATCTTTCATATTTAATACTTTGTCCATTCTAAAAATGCATGATGGCCCATGAATGTGTTGCAAAAGAAAAACCAAGTTTATTGTATTCGCTGCAGAGCTTTGAACAGTGCTGTGGTGGCACCTCTGTTGTTCACCAGCAATATGGAGACTTTCCATTAAAGTTGGGTTAGTTTCTTTTGTTCTATCTGAATAGAATAACTCAGTGCCAACTGTAAGAGCTGAACGCTCATTTAAAGGAATTTTCTTCCATTTCATTAAGTAATTTTAATTGTTTATTATGTAGGTTCATAGATCTGTTTTCGTAATGTATCCTTTTCCTGTTCCTAGCTTGTTTTGTTGTGATCAGGTGAATGTAGAGCTACTTTCTCTGTTGACGGGCATCTTAGCAGAACTGTTTTGCAGGGCTTCTAATAAGTATATTTAGTTTAAAAAAAAAGCATTTTATTTAAGTTTCTTTTGTGTGTTAGTTCTCCTTCCTAATCTTTTTTGAAGAGGTGAAAAATGAAAATAAAACAAAAACAGACGATCTTGTTTCTTCACCTAAAGTGTAGACAAGATACCGGTTGAGGGGAAAAAAAGAATGAAAACCCTTTTGGCAGATAGTTGTAATTACCATTGAGGTCTCTTGGTCTGATAGCTAAGTTGCACTAAGTAGCTGTATACGTATTTATAAATTGTATTTTAAACAGAAATGCCCCTTGTCTCCAGCTCCAACAGACCTGGCTGTACTGTAGTTTTCTGTTAAAAATGTGTTGCAGTAGAAATTTCTCAAGGGCACGGGGAAATCCTGTACATACTGTCAAGGAGCAAGTTGGCAGCTCATCCTCTCCCAATTCCTTTCAATCATAGGAAGTTCTGGTTTTATTGGATAATCTTGGAATTTATATATATATATATTTTATTTTTTCTATGTTTGTACCTGAGTTACCCAAAAGAAAACCAAGATGTGCAGTACAGTTAGGGGTTTTGAAAGGTTACTAGGAAAAAGATTTTCTATTTGTTCTGTTTTAAAGTTGTACTTTTTATTCCCTGAGGGCATCAGGGACAACAAGCAGCTAAGCCCCCTGTCCAAAAAACTTGCCATGGACCCTTGCTTATCTTGTTTGCACTTTATGCAGTTAATTCATTGTAGCTCCAGGGAAAATCAGGCAATGTATGTGCAAGAGTAATTTTTAGGAGGAAAAGTTAAACTGAAAGTTCAACTGTAAAGCTGTAGACTGCATTTTAGACAATACAGTTAATGTAGACTAGTCTGAGTAGTTGTATTGATAAAAACTAGAGCAATCATACAACAAGGAAATAGTGTATTAAGACAAGCACTTAGATGTGTGCTTCAGTATGATTAAACGTGTGCTTAAATAGCTTTGCTGAATAAGAGCCAACGGGACTGTTTGAACACAGAGAAGTGTTTATCTCCTTCCCCAGAGTGGGTGCGTGGGTACCTGTTCTGGGTGTTGCTTTTTCTTGAAATTTCTCTTTGCATATGGTCCTTTCAAGAGCAGAATCTAGCGGCAAGCGAAGAGGCAGAGATATATTGCTGAGATTTACGTACCCATGCGTTTCTGTTCAAATCCTTCAAGTCACTGGAGCAGAGCGTGCCCCTGCGCGAGCACAGCGAGCTGCTGGGGGATTGCGAGGCGCTTGCAGGATGAGTTAACCCACAGCGGGTGCTGGAGCAGGCGCCAGCTGTGAGCTCCTGGGCGAGCAGCCGGGATGCAGCGCTGGCAGAGGGTGCTCGGGCCCAGTAGGAGTTGGGGCAGTGACTGCAAAGGTGCTGGGCTGGCAGAGCTCCGGCCACCCTGCCCTTTACTCACTCATTGCTGTTATTGGATTTAATACTATTAATCCTCAGACTGTTTCTTTTTAAGAGATGACAATTTGTTCAAAGCATAAAAGCATATTTTTTTTTTATTTGTATGCTTTAGTTTTCAAAAAATCTTTCTGCTGTTTAAAAACTGCCAATGGTTCTTTTGTGTTCTTAATAGAAAAATATGTAGATGTTAAAATTACTTCAGCAAAAATCAATTTCAATTAGTTGCTGCTTTATTACTGTTGAGCACTCTAGGGGAGAGTTTCAGAAACAGAAACAAGAGGGTTTTAGTTTCACCACTCAATATTAATACAGACACTGTTGCTGATGTGGTTCACTTTTGTTCAGTGAACCTCCCATAACTCTGAGACAGCTATTTACACAAGGAAAACCCTTTCACATCTGTTCTAGCTCCTGTATTGAGAAAGCACAGGAAAGATGCATTAAATCCTTTTTTTCCAAAGTTCATGGCTGGCTATGGCTGTATACTCTATTTTACTTCAGATTAACTCGTTCGATTGAAAGCTAAGCATTGAAGATCACAAAACAATTTCAAGCCGATAGTGCAGAATTTGATTCAGTTGGAAAATAAGGTTGTGGCATTACTATAGTACTTCCAGGGTTTATAAAAATGAATTATATAACAGATGCAGGATTGTGTTTGGACATGCATGCTTATGCTGTGTATTCTGTGGCAGTAAATACTTTATGAATGCAGGAACATTAGG
>JAUBNY010000359.1:2454932-2501577 GCA_032275445.1 Crypturellus soui | reverse complement strand
GCTCTGTAACCATGTATTTTAAATGCACCACTCTCTTTGATCACTACAACCACCAACCACAAAAATAACTAAGATGTTTCTGAAAGAAAAGAAGAAAAAAAAAAAGGAAATCAAATTTCTCTCAGCTCTTCTTATGTTTGCAGTGTATTCCCATTTTGTTGGTGGGCTTTTTCTAATGTCTGACACAGGACATACATGTTCTTGCTGAGACTTTAAGGCTTACTTGGTGAGGATGGTCATAAACTCATCTTTTTCATCTTGGATTCTCCTTTCATATCACCATGTGGCATCTCTTTCAATAGTGCTGCGTGCTTGGATTTTCCTCTTTCTTCCCCAAGTATTTGCCACTTCTGTAATGAGCTGAAGTACTGATAATTCTTTCTGGGCTTAGGCAGATCTAGTAGCTTTCATTCACTGATAAGGAACAAATCATTTAAGTTACCTGTTTTTATCTTTGCTACATACTTGAACTGTTAGTGTGAAATTAAAATAAAAGTTTGCTTTTAAGATAAATATTTCAGAAAACTTTGCATACTTGGATGTCTAGTGGAGAATGGTGGTGTTGCATATGACTCTAGAAACAGCAGGGAGGCATACAAAATAAGTGCTCAATTTAGGCAAAAGAATTAATGATGTATTTGTCAGCTGAGGTATGATGAGTAATAGCTATTTCTGTTTTCCATTATGTGTGGTTTCCCATTTTATGTGGTATCTGTTCAGCATGAACAGTGTTTGGCAAATACAGGTGTTCTCAATCCACTACGGAATTGTAGGTATAATACATGCAGTATTGTTATGTAAACTGATATTATAATGTCTTCTTAGCAGATACGTTCTTATGCTTTAATGATTTATTCTTTTCATCTTCAGAGTTCGACATTTTTTTCTGGATGAAATAGAGAACTCTGCAGAGGGCCCCTTACTGAGGGACGAATGTCCATATTAATAGCACAGGAATTCCACTTCAGTTGTATCCTGAGGAATCAAAGGCCTGGGAAAATAGAGCAAGGCTAATCTTGGAGCTGAGGAGAATCAACATGGAAGGAAAAACTGGAGTCCATTCATTTCTTAGTTGCCTACTGAAGGGGAAAGGGAATTGATGTGCTGGTAAAAATGCAAAACAGTAGGTTAGCAGATTCAAATTCTCTTCCAAGATTTGCTAGAGATTTTACAGGATTTGGGGCTAAAGAAATTCACTACCTTCTCTGTTTATAGGACTGTAGGTCATACCTCTTTACACTACTGTTTCCCCATTAAGCAGAGGCTTGAATGGTTCACTAGCTCATTCACATAGAGGGAAAAGGGTTTTTTACTGTAATTTAGCATTTTTGACACAACTGTGAAATCTAGCTAATCAGGACCTCGGCTCCCTTATTAACAGCTTTTGACTCTTTGATGTTCTTAAGCACTGGAATATGAGCTGGAAATGTTACGGTAACCGATCTGATTACGCTTCCTGGATGTGAACTTTTTGTGTTTAATTATGTTCCTGAAAAACAGCGTGCTGTTACCTTTTCAGAAACACGTTCTCAGTTCGTAGGCAGATGTTGTTCTTAAAACCTGCTCTTGTAAATATTTTTTTGGCCTCAGAGGTTTCTGATGGCTGTATATAGCCCTATATGATTTCCTGAGGGATTAGCCACAGTAAATCAAGATCTGTCAGTCAGGTATGCGTTTCTCCTGCAGCGCACAGTTCTCCTACGAGAAAGTTGAAAGAATGATGAATTAAATTATATTTAATTGGTAATGATTTAAATTCATTCAGTTTATTTCAGTTTCATTTTATATAAAGGAAAGTAATTTAAATATAGAATACAGATATTTGTAGAGATCATAATGGCTCAGAAACTGCTCTTCATACTAAAATAATGCATAAAAGCAAAAGGTGAAATTTTTCTGGATGGGTGAACGTATTTGTATTCTTTCACGTTCTGTGACTTACAAATTTGGAATGATAATGCTTTTTTGTATGGTTTATAGACAAAGGTCAGCTCATAGTAATTTTGCTTTGTACTAGTTGTAAATTAAAATCTGTGGGTTTTTTTTCCTTCTACTCAAGAAAACTCAAGAAAATTATAAAAATTACGTTTTTTTGTTTATATTAGAACTGTTAGACTGTTAGAGCCATCTGTGCTAAAGCATTGGCTTTCTCTAATACATATGCGTAAGTTATTTATGAGGTATTTACGAGCTCAAAGCCAGACTCCAGTATCCTCGGAGATACTCAAAAGCCACCTGAGCTTTTGACAGTGCTGGGCAACGTCCCTGGGTGCCCCTGCTTGGACAGGGCACTTGGGGTGGATGATCCCCAGAGATCCCTTCCAACCGCAACCATTTCAATTTTGTGAAAGCTCCAATAAAGATGTTCTTAGGTATTTGGAGAGCTGTTCGATTTCACTCATACTGTAGGTACTACCAAGTTACTTCCATTTTTTCCACTTACTCTAAATATTAGTTGCCCAGAAGAGAAGAAGGTTTATGATTGTCTCATTCCTAAGTTGAATTGCTACAAGACTGAACAAGCTCCTACACTGGGTGGTTTCTCTAGTCTTATTTAGACTAGTGGTGCTAAGGTAGGTTAGTTGTTCTTACAATATTCCTGACTATAATTAAAGTGAATAAATATAAATCCTGTCTATGTAATTGAATATTTTTTATTCCATTGGTTACCAGCAATATGCACAAAGATATGAAATAGTCCCATAAGCTTTTGCAGAGAGGGAAAATTATTTGATAGAACACTTAGTGTCCTATTCAATTCTATTCAATTATTACTAAATAATTGAATCAAACTTACTTCATTTTATACTTCTCTTTCTTACAATACTTCTTAGGATTTTAATTTTCAAATTCAGTCTTTGCTTATATTTTTCACTATGTGGAAATGGAAAACTCAATATTTTATGCACTGGCTAAAGCTGAAAATTTCAAAATTTAGTCTTGTTGAGTACCAAAATATTTAGCTGAATATAATGAAACATCTTTGGTTCTTTTTAGATTTCTTTTAGCATTTTCATTTGTTTAATGCCTAAAAACACTTGTTTGCATTCTTACTTGGTCTTTGTGTAATCTCAACAATCTGTCCAAGAATCCATTCTTGGAAGATTATGATGGTCTCTTTGACAGTTGGGGTTGGTTAAAATTAACAGATACTTATTTTGATTTATAATAAGGGCAAGAAAAATTTCTATATAAATTCATCTTGCAGCTAAAGAAAACTGTTTTCCCCTGATTAGCCTTTCCAGCCTAGTAGATTGAAACACAAAGTGGAGCATTTTCTCTGCTGTATATCGGATGGTAATGACACCATATTTAAATAAGTGGAATATTCTGCATTGTACTTACTGGAGGTGTAGCATCCCTCTGGTTTTGAAGAAATCTCTAATTCACATTATTATTTGTGAGAAGTTGGAAAACTCTGTTGTCTGGTAACTTTGTAGTGTTTTACCTAAGGAAAATAAATAATAAATTTAACCCTGGAGCTTTAAAGTGAAGAAGCTATCCAGTATTATTTTCTACAGTAGATAGAACAGTAGATGGGAGAGTGAAGTGTAGAGCTGTAGTAATGACCCTATTTAGTCCATATTAAAAAAAAAAAGTTTGATTGCTAAGATAAGAGGAAATTTTGGATAAAGGGTGAGGTGGCAAATACAGAGATGTATGAGTTCTAAAATTGATCCTGATCATGTGGCTGGATAAATAGCATTGAGTTTTTTTCAGCATCTCAGTGAGGTTACTGTCAGCTTTTGAAAATGTAGTTTGAGATTTTGTGTCGTTCAGCACTGAAGTGTCTCTCAAACGTGTAGTGATGAGCAGATTTTGTGTGCCTTCTAGAAGTGCGTTTTGGAAGAGGGTTTTGGTTTTACTGACGAAGCTTGCAGCGGGTCAGGTTGTTTGCTTGGCAAAAGGTTTTCTCCCTCCCTCCCTGTGGTGTACCAGGGACACTGGGCCAGGATCCTGTGCAGACAGTGATCAGCAAACCTGGGAAGGGGGAAGTTGGGGAACCTTTTCAGCTTCCTGTGTAGCTTGTGAATACTACCTGGCAGCACAGTAAGGTGTTAGCCTAACTGCTTCCCTGCTAAAAGGTGAATTTAACACTGCATAATAAGATGCTTTTTTGCACCATTGTATCCAAAAGATACTTTGCATTTCCCCTTCTAAGCTATTCTATTAAAATGTGTCCCTTCAGGAAGAGTCTCTGAAATGACATTGCTCAGACTCTCCAACATAAGTGCCTCCTTCTTGCCCCTCATGCCAGTGGTTGGTTGGCTCAAGACAGTTGCATACAGCACTGGCCTGAAACTTTGTCAAACCTCTTCTATAGGTAGGTAGTACCATTGCAGTTGCACCTCTGTTCTTAGGACTATGGCTTTGCAGGGCCATATTTGGGCTAGCCATTTGCTATGGCAATTACAGCCACCTAAACATCAGCTGTTTGTGAAATGCTGTCCCGGAAGCCTTGGCTGAATAATAACCTGATCCTTTGGGTGCCTTTATGTGTATAATAGTGACTTTATTTATTTTTAGCAATGCATTGATTTCCAATTTGCCTTAGCTTCTTGTTATGCATCGAATGTATTACTGTTAGTAGGCAAACCCTGCAGCTAATATTGATGAACACATGTGTAGGACATTGAGGCTTTCTCTAGAGAAGACTCTTCCTACAAATCTATTGAAAGTCTGGCTGAGCGATGCTGAAGTGCTGGGGCTTTTGCAGGGAGAGAGGGGAGCTCGAGAATATGTTGGAGGGGGAAAATACTCGTTTTGAGGAAATTTTCCAGGTGATGTTCTAAAGTACAGCACAGATGTGAGCATTGGCTTCAACTGTTTATTGTGCTTTCACACTGAATAAAGGACAGACCTTGCTAATATAGTAAACCAATGTATTAAATGCAAAACCTGAATGCAAGTGGTAAATTAAGAGTGACAAATGAAACATAAAAAACTCTGCTGTCTAATACTACATTAACTAACACACTAATGTGACTAGTTAGTGTGTTATACAGAAATAAATATACTGTTACAATTTAGTGAACAAGAAAATATTGGTAGAACATATTGTGCATGTGCGGTGAGACCGTGTTAATCTTGGCCTAAAATTATATTATTAGGGTTTGCATTTCAGAAATTGCTTTCTGGAAGCATGAAATTGATAACATTTTTAATGTTTCCAGTTTATCCTGTTTCTGCTGTGAAGGTGATCTGGAGCAAACAGCTGCCTCTTCACTTGAAATTGGAATGTTTTGTAGTCAGAGAAAGATGCATCAGAGCCCATCAACACAGGCTAGTGTGTCTTCACTTAAGTGCTCATGATTAGAGGTTTATTTCTTGCTGATACAAAGTTTCCCCTTGTTTACTGTCTTCCCCCAGTACCTCTTTCCCGAGCACATTTTCATGTGTAGTGCTGGCTGTGTTAAAGAAGTAAAACAAAGATAAAAGAAAGTGAAGTCTAAAACAGCTTAAAAGCAGTGTCATTTAACTGGAGAAGGGCCTGGCAGAGCCTCGCCTGCCTGTGCTCATGTTGCAGGTGCCTTTGTGGTCACAGTCCTGGGAATAATACACAAAAACTGTTTGGATCATTAACTGCCATCAGACTGGTAGTCTGAAGATAGAGACAGTCGAGCTTTTCTTCTTTTTGTCCTTAGCACGTTGTAAAACAAGCCAAACATTATTTTCAAGTTGAGCCACTTACAATTCTGTAAACACAATTGCAGCTGGACTGTGTCATTTACACTGTTGTAAAGCAAAACTTGACTAAAATGGCTCTTTTTTTCTTCATCAGGGTGGATTTTAAATTCTGGATTTCTAAAATTTCAAAATCTGTTCCAGATCTAATGCAGGCTGGTCCGATACCCGTTTTTTAAAAGGATGCTGCCTGTGGATGCTGCATTCAGCAGGATTTGAATGACGTGTTGGAATAAAGTTTCATGTCGGTAAACCTACTCAAGGGCAAGTCAGGCACCGTCTGTTATACAATAGGTGCATAATAGGTGAGGTAATAATTTTAAAAAATATTTTCTCTTACATATCAAAATCTGATACTTCCCTAAGCTACTACTCCTGTTCCTGTTTCCACGCTGCTTGCTCACCTCTTAGATCCCCAGTAACACAGCGAGGAGGTTAAATAGGCCCTCTTCAGGAGAGAACTGTCCTTGGGAACTGAGGCTGGGATGCGAGAGATGAATTATTTAAAGGACGTTGGCAGCAGTGGCGCAAGCTGTGCGTTCGGTAGGAGCACAGCAGTCCTGGTGCCTTTATCATTTTTATTCTTTATTTGCAGTAACATGAGGCATTGGGCAGGACTGTGTAGCACTAGTCCCCATGAAAGCAGAAGCTCATCTGCCAAAGGGACCTGCTTTGGAGTAGCCAGTTACTGTTGTTATATACGCTGGCCGGCTGCAGCTACAGCTGTCATTTAGAAGGTGTTCTAAAAAGTGCCACCGTCTTTGGGCTCTGCCCGTCTCTTAGCTGCGAGTTTGGCCCAGGATTATTTCCAGTGCCTTCTCCCTTTAAAGCTTGCCACCTAAAACAATGAAATGCAAAATGAGGGCAGATTTATCTAAGGGTCTGTGGGCCCTGAAACTTTGCCCTTTCCCTGCCACCGTGGTGCACATTACGTGCTCTGCAGACCCTCTTTGTGCTGCAGCTGCGTCCAGCTGTGCTGTAGAGCTATGTGGTCCAACTGTTTGCCCTGATTGTGTGCTTTTTTTTTTTTTCTCTGATATTGTTGCCTATTCAAACAAAGCAGAGCTGTAGCCTCACAGAACCTCCTGTGTCACAAATGATTTCTTTTTTCAATGAATGTTAACATTTTCAGGTAGAAGTAATTGTGCTTTTTTATTATTATTTAAATGGGTCAGGCTAGAGAAATTAGACTCAGATGTTACTTGAATGTCAGGTTGACTGACAAGAGCCTGGCAGATTAGAAAGCCAGATTCAGGAATAATCTCTGAACTGCTGCATGTCATGTCTGAGTACTTTGTGGAAATGATGAGTTTAAGGAGTATTCCTGGACACCCTTGTGTCTTGGATCACTGCTACCAGCACCTGCATTGGCTGTTGATAAGAGGTCTTGATCACAAGCATGTGTGAATGCTCACTAGGATAAAAAAAATATAGATAAATGGTACTGACCAAAATGACAACTCAGATGGGAGAATTTTGCCTATGCTGAGCTTAACTATGTGGCTGGAGCTGGTGTAAGCCCAAGATTTACAAGACAGTAAAAAGAGAAAATCTTGGATTTGAATTCTCATATTCCTTTTTATGGTACAGTTTAATACATGTGTGTTTTCCTCCCTGTTTTCCAATCTCCTTTAATGCCAATCTGATATTTTTGCAAATATTTTAAAATTTCATTTGTTTCAAGCTTGAACAAAGGTGTAATTTATAAAGCCGCCTTGTAAAATAATACTCCTATAATTCATTGTTGCTAGATCCTATTGCTCTTACCTATGGTAGTGTACCTAGTTTTGCAGATTTGTCACATTTATTTCCTGACAATTGCTTCTTGGAGCAAGGTACTGCCCAGCATGAAGGCAGGGAGCTGTCACGTTGGGAACAAGTGCTTGGCTGCTGTGGCCTTAGGGTTTTCCGGCCCCATGGCGTATCCACCGCCTGCTGCGGGTGTGAGCGTGGCCGGGCTACCTGTCAGCCTTGGCAGTCGTGAAGTTACAAAATGGCTTTATTATGTGACTGAAATACAGTATTAATCACATTATATGACCAGCATATGATTTAGTACATAAAACTTTGACTTGCGTTTTTCAGTTTCCCACCCTTTTTAGTCTCAAAGATAACTATTTTCCATCATATTGTTACACATCCAAAAAAAAGCCACTCTGGATCATCAGTGGTATTTCATTGCCTTGCATTGCCTTTATTAAAACCTTCTCTGTCCTATTGTTTCTAAGTGATCTATCCATCTTAATATTTTCTTGATGTCTAAGCTACTGTCTGTTAATGGCATCCTAATGCATTCTGAATTGACATATTTCACATCGTTTAAACTCTGCTTACCTATTTATCATGCATAGGTCATAACTCAATAAGTGAAAGTCACTTGAAGGGGCTTTTTGGCTATTTTTCTAATTTGCTGTTGCTATAACAAAGAAATTGCAGCTATTTTGCTCAGTTATTTTACAACCGCAATAATGGTTCTTCCTCACACTGGGCCTCCTCTATACAGTGAAGCTCTGCAAGTTTGTTTCCCTCCAGTTCTATTTGTGTCAGCCTGACAGGATACTAAAAAATGGAAACCGGCGTGTTTGGTACAGCTGTTACTGGCTGTTTAAGAAACACAAAGATGACCTGGTTAGTGTGGCATCTATTCTGGCATAGTTAGAATATCAAGTCACTGCTTGCTGAGGCTAGGATTATGTGTCACTCAATCTTGTCAAAAATTCTATGAATATTCAATGAGGATTTTAATGTATTGTCATCAAGGAAGCAATTTCTGTGTAGTCATATTAAGCATGTTGTCATCTCTTCAGTTTAAATACATTGTTTTGCCCATGAAGTGACCTCAGGCAATTTGAAAATGGTGTCATTTTTTCTATTTGGCTTATACGGAATAAATTAGTTTTACTTAATAGGAATAAGCCTAATAGGGATTTAATACATTTGTATAAGGAGAGGGAAGGTTCTGATAAATTGGCAGGGTGTATTTCCGCATAGGCCAGGATTTATCTTTTCACTGTGTTTAAACAAAAGGTATGAGATACGGTCAGGTAGGATCCAGCCAGGCTGCTGTGTAACTGAGGTTTCATGGCGTGTCCTATTTTCAAAGGAGAAGCCATTAATTTAGCTTCTTACTTCTGTTACTGCTGTTTAAATCACTGGGTGTTGAGGTGCTGTTTAAATTTCATTGCCCCATCTAGCTTCTAATTTGCATGGATAGAGTAGGAATGTATTTTGTTGCATGACGATTACTGTGGGAAAACCCGCAGGGAGTTGGTAAAATGTTTAGATTTAGAATTTTATTTTCCTAGGGAGATGCTTTCTAAATTACAGAACTTCCCCAACAAGAAAAAATACCTTCAAATACGGGTTAGAAAAATAAAGATAAAATTAATGTCTGTGATGTGATTTCTTTGCAGTATATCCTCATTGTCCACTTTTCTGAAATCAAAGTACTATTTCTGACTTCAAAACTCAGGTATGGACTGAGCTGTGTTTGTCATGCAAACATTGTACTGGGGACAACAACGGGTTTATTGTTGTTTGGAGTGGAAGGTGTTGACTTCAGTGATGTGCAGTGAAATAACTAGGAAAGCTTTACAAGGTGAAAATACTTTGTTAAAGGCTGCTCTCTGGAAAACCTAAGAAGAACAAGAAAATATATTCCGTTTTAAAACGATTTGACAAGTAGGCTAATTAAGAACACAATTAAACAGCATTTGGGGCTGGGAAAGGGAACAGCACATTTTGTAGCGCTAAAGTACACCTCTGGGCAAATACTTTAAAAACTAGCTAGAAATTTTTGGTGTCTTATGTTTGTGTGAACAACATGAAAGTATACAATTTTTCAGAGGATGGATTATCATCACTTCCCAAGGCCCAAACAGTCGTCACGTTTGAAAAACATCATCACAGCAAGTATTGTTTCTAAGGATGCAAAGTTGTTTACCTAAAACGATTGTATTGCCCTGAAGATCTGAATATGATAATAGCGGAAGACAAGGTGGACAGTTTTGTAAGGTCACTTTCACTGCCTAGGCTTGAAAAAACATTTCTTTGCACCTTTGCACCTTCATTGGGTTGTTTCTTCTTTTTATGTAAAAAGCAGTAAGACTCACAGTTTACTGGGTTCTCTTATGTACTGACTCTGCAGTGATGTTCATTGGTTGTTTTCTTTGTGTGTTGTTAAATACTGGGGAAGAAGAGGGTGTTTTTAAGGTTAAGAACAGAGTCAGAAATGGAGAGAACAGCATAAGTGGTATAACCAGCCCGCCTTATACAGTACTGTGATTCTGACTACCAATTTTCTCATGTCAACCTGACTTCAGAGATATATGGAGGAAACGGTTAGGCTTTTGTAGTAGACAGTATAAAGTTTGTAGCCATGTATTGCTTTGGCTATGCTAATTTTCATGGGTGAAGGGATGGATTTTCTGAATGTAACATCCATTATATTTGATCCTGTTCATAAGACTAAATTTGTGCATACGTGGAATTTTGTGCACGATTGGTTGCCTTTTCCTGAAATGTGATTGTTAAAGTGATTTTTCCTTTTTTTAGGTGAAACCGGTGCGTGTTCTCTAGTGAATTGTTGTAGAACTAGAAATGGTAGATTAGAAAAAGGAAAAAAAAAGTTCAGATTTATTATTGAAAACAGGTAGGAACATCAAGAGCCCACAAAACCTAATACAGGATATTTATGGTATAAGGCAGTAGAAGTTTTCTTAAAACGTTATGTTTTCAACATTTTTTTTTCATGTTCCAAAAGCCCTGTGGTAAAGTCAAAGCAGACTAGCACAGAATTAACAATTACTACGCTGGTAGGCCTACAGGGCTTTGGATATACATATAAAGTAGCAGTCCTGTCTGAAGTGATTTCTTCTGAATTGCCTGGAAAATCTTTTGACGACTTTGTGTGTTTAAAAGCATTTATTATTGTGGTCAGAGTAAATGATATTTTTCTCATGATTTCCACTGAGAAAAAAAATGTTTAGTATTCTACAATTTCCACCATTTTGCAAAGTCCACAAGCAATTAATACTAAAGCCCAGGAGAAGAAAAAGTCTTGCTTCATGGGTTTACTTTGTTTCCCCTTAAATGTTTTTTTAGATTTCAGCAGTGCAGAAATTCAGTTCCAAGTGTTTTATATTCTGAGCAGACTGTGTCACATTGTTTTAAGTTGTTTGTAGTATGGGTGCACCCTGGTTTTAAATGAGTGCATAAGATTTTTCAGGGAGAAAGAAAAAAAAAGTCTGTCCTTTCCTTACTCAGACTTACTTTGTAGAGCATTGATGGGAGGGTGACAGCACAGATCCTCTTACTGGCATGGAGCAAGAGGGCCAGATCCTCTTACTGTCATGAACAAAGATGAAAACCACCCCCATGCATTTAGTTTGTTCTATATACTCTGTATGTTATCACGGTGTTATGAATATGTGTATCTACATACTGTTATAACGTTCTTCTGAACTGGGCCTATTTTTTTCTTAACAAAAGGCAGCAAAAAGAGAGGCTAATTCTGTCTGTCTATTGCGTTTGCATTCAGTTACCTCACTAAACAACCCAATTTTGGCTGTTATTCAATATAATATTCTGAACATTGTTTAATATGGTTGCATGACCTAAAATGAATAATTTTAGAGCCATCAAATTGTAAAATTAGGCATGTTATATAACATTAAAAAAAAAATTGATAAGGTAGGTCAGGTAGCATTTTCCTCTGTGCTTTTTTTTTCTGTTTCTTTATAATCAAGAGATTTCTTTTTTGCCTCTATAGAAATGTCATTAAGCCAATAGATCTACAATTCTGATTTCATTACCTTGCGCCTGTTGTATAGATGTATGCCATATAGATACATGGTACCTTGTATGGTCTGTGCAAACTTTGAGACTTGAGTGAGTTGTTCAGCCATTTACTAGCGTAGTTTGAAATGCTGAATGCTTTCTCTTTACCCCCAAAATGTTACTGCTGCTCTTTATACTTTGTCGAGCAACTTCCCCATCATAAACTACTCAGTGGATGATGTTTCGAACAATTTAATTTTAGAATTGTAAGATACAAGTGAAAACTAGAAGGCTTTCCCCTTCCCTTAAGAATATTTAACTGTCTGGAGAGGAAATGACAGTCCCCTAGGTGCTAAGGGTGCATGTATTTTATTTTGAAGTGCCAAAAATTGTCATCTTGGCGATAAATTTGTTTCTTTCTTTAAGCCAGCGTGTGTAATATCTTAACAACCTGTACATTTGGCTGTGCAATTTAACCTACCTAAACCCCTGTCAGAAGCTCTCTGTGGCAGGACCATGTTACATCCTTAACCTTTGCTCAGCAGGGTTGCACGTTGCCCATTCCTGTGGCTATCTGGAACTTCTGTTTTGCGAAGAGCACAAAGATGCAGTACTACTGGATACATAAATGCAGCATTTCTGTTTTATGGCTTGTGCTTACATAAATGCAGCATTTCTGTTTTATGGATTGTGCTTCTTGAAGTGTGGAACACTTCAAGAAATTTTATCTTTAAAATGTGTACATTTATCAGCATATTTGTTTCAGCACCAGTACTGATATGGAATAAATAGATGAGTTGGTGATGGGATGTCGAGGTTTTTAGAACAGGTTAAAGAAGTATATTTGGTCCTACTGTGGGGTATGAGGATGGACTAAGGCTCTCTAATCCCTTCCAGTTGCAGTTTTTGACTATAGTGGAATATAGTTCCCACCAGGAGAGTAAGAAAAACATGTTTTTCTAAAAGAATTTCTAAAATTCTAAAAGAATTTTCTAAAAGAATTTAGATTTGCTTTATTTATATAGGTGTGTGTATCCATGTAAGCCTGCATATGCAAGTCTGTACATCTTGTAGGTGACCCTGCTTGACCCGAGAGGTAGGTCTAGGTGAACTCCAGAGCTTCTTTCCAACCTCAGCCAGTCAGTAATTCTGTGAATTTATTTGTATCGTGCTCTTTAGAAGACTGCAGGTTGCAAGGAATTATTATTATCTCTTAATAATTATTATTATCAAGAGAATTTGTACTCTGAACACTGTTCTTGCTTGTACTTAGATTTTTCTGTTGTTTAAACGTGTAACAAAAAGTAGATTTTAGGCCCACAGTTTGTAGGGGAAATTGACGCCCAAAGCTGGAAGCAACTCATTCAGACTTAGCAACTAGCTATGCATGAATAAATGCAAAGACATTATGTGGATACATGTCCATGAGATTAGCTCTAATAACCATTTCTTCACAATTATTTTTAGTATCACAGTAGTAACAAGATGTAGGATATATTGACTACTATTGCAGAGCCAGCAGATGGAGCAAAAGAGCATGATAAATAGTTGGATAAATAAATACTGAATCCATTCATTCAGAGTTGGGAAGGGGAAGTGTTTTCAACTTTTTTTTTTCCTTGTATTTGCCCAATTTGCTTTTCCATCTCTGCACTTAAGTCCTTGTCTAACAGAGCCCCATTGCTCCCTGTACCACTGCTCCTGCTTATTCCTCGTTCCATTTATTTTGGTTTGGCTTCCCCTGTCCTTGGTGACTGCTGTGACGGAGCGACCTGGTGCCCATGGTGCTCACGAGGAGCAAGGTTGTCTCTGGAGCTGGTCTGGAGCCGCAGAGCCCTGTGGACATCGGCTTTCGTATCCGCATGGAGCCTCCCTGCATCTCGTGAACATGAGGAGCATCTCCGAAGCCTGTGTTCCATGGGGCTCCAGGTCGATATCCCACCCAGCACACTTCAGAATGAAGTTGCTGAATAGGTCATGCTGGAAGGAGATAAGAATAACTGGATACTGCTGAGGATAACACAATGCTGCTAAAGTGATTAGCAGTAAAATTAAGAGTTTGTTTTTGTATTTAGGAGTTTTATTGTAAAGAGAAGGTTAAACTTTAAACCTGTTTTGCTGGGTCAGTCGTATCTGATGTGGGCTTTTTTTGACAGCACTTCAGTTTTACAGCCACTCACTGTGTTCAGAAAGGACTGTTCACCGACAGTAGTATCAACACTTCCATTGCAATAAAACGATTTAATCAGAAAAAATATATATATACTTTTGTCAGAATGAAAGCTATCTCTCCTTACAAGTGGGAGGCTTATTCAGATTTATTTTTGAACTTATTTTTCAAATGTATTTTAATACACAGTGTACTTAACCTGCTTTAGGGACAGCCTCCCTCGGTAGTCTTTTGTTTCTACTAACCTTTGAAAAGATCTATTGAGACACATAGGTGTCTCCAGTGCTGTAGCCTACCAAAGGCAGGTAGCTGGATGAGTGGAGGCTGCTTCATTGCTAATCCATGACAAACCCAATCACTTCCCTGTGGAAACCTCTCCTTTCCTTGGCTAGGAGTTGGGTTCTTGCTATCTTGTTACACAACAGAGAAGTTGCTGAAACAGAGACCATTAAAATAGCAGGGAATGTTTTCTTTTTTACGAACTTGCTCAGGTATATATGTACTGTTATCATATAAAATCTCATTAAAAGTTTAACAGTCTTGATGAGCTAATCTTAGATCTACTGCAAAACCAACTTGTGTTACACAGGAATATTCATTTTGCAGTTGGGACCAACAGTAACTTGCAGTGCTTGTAGATTTATGACTTCAGTGCAGCTCCTTGTGAAACAGCTTGAGCTACAAGTTGATAAAGATCCTCCAGAGACTGTGAAACTTGTCCAAGTCTTTGCTTTTGAGGCTTCTTCCTGCTGCATTTTTCATGTCTGCTGAATTATCTCTGCAGGTTTTTTGTGTGTGAAATGCTCTCCCTAGTATCAAATGCCATTTTATATCTCTGCAGCATTTTCCCATTTTATCCAGACAGAGAAGATAGTTACTCAAGTTACGCTTGGGTCTTGTGACAAATATTTTTTTGCTGTCTCTACAAAGCACTGGCAGCTCCTACAGAACAGCTCTGCTACCGGGTACGTGACACATTCCAGCTAAACCTCTTGTTTCGTCCTCGTTAGGAAGGTGAGATGGCCATTCCCCTTGCAACCTTTTACAGTCCTGTCCTCCTTTGACTTACACCAGCCTATTCCACAGTGCTTTTTATTTCTCTTGTCCTTTTACTATCACCATAAAATATTTAGATTGTGTTTAGTAGCACATTTCATGAGCTAAATACAAAACTATTACCACCTGCTGTTTCAGATGAAATAGCTGCTTTAGTCATAGCCTCAGTGCGTTGGAAGCAGTGTTAGGAACAGAAGCCAGTGCATTAAACTCCTAATTGTGAGTTTTCTTTGCCAGTAGACCTTGTACTGATATTAGCAATAAAAATGTGAAGAAGTAATAGTCAAAAAATGTGTAAAATAGTCCCCGTACCAGCCACTAGGTCAAAGATGCAGTTTCTTTGCATTCTTGGCAAAGACTGCTAGTGACGTGGCTCTGAAGCTAGAGCTGCAGATACAGAACCATCCTCTCATGCATTTCTTCTTTTGGAAAACACCAGGGCTGGAAGCACAAAGACTGGAAGCAGTTAACAATACTACTTCTATCCCCCCTCTCCACTGGAGATTTACCTGTGAGCTGCGGTGGAATGGGAGCTCAGGGTATCCCCTGCCATCCCTGCAGGCTGGTCGTGAGGATATACTAAGGCAAAGTTTTCCAGTTTCAAGCAGAAACCTCCCTTAAAGCCTAATAGAATTGCTTAGTGATGTCAATTTGGCTAACATGTTTGAGTTGACTTGAATTGGGGATTTAAAATGCCATGAGGTCAAGGAATAAAAACTTTCCCTATCTCATATCCTAAGCCAACCTGGAGGTATTTTCCTGTAGCAAGGCAAATTCCCTAGAAGGATATTAGGAATGAAGAGTGGCCTACAAGAAAGTAAAAATGTACTGAGGTGGAAGTGAAGAGCAGGAAAAGAAAAAGCTGTGTCATAGAGGTGTAGTGAGAATTACCAAAAGTCAAGCTGACTTAAATCTTGAAACTTTAAAGGACAGCCAGAAGTTATTTGGTTATAGGAGTAATAGAAAATGAAGAAAGTAGAAGTGAAACTGCTTTTAAATCTGGAAGAAGTTAAGATTAAGTATAATAATTATACCCAAGTTATCTCGTTCCTTTCCCAGAAGTGTAATGAGAGAAGGAGTGGCTAATAGCAATAAAGATAGAAAAACAGCAATTACTAATTGGAAAATAGTTGGTACACAGCCAAAATTTGAAGAAGAGAGAGGGCACTTATTAAAAGGACCAGCAATATGTTAGTCTCACCTCAGTTAGGTGTTTTGGAATGTATCTTAAGAAAATAAATAGCTTCTTTGGTATATAGAGGTGATTTAAAGTATAATCTGACTTTACTAAAAATAAGTAACTGATATTTCTAATCAGTCCAGACTTTGTCAAGTGCTTTATAAGTGTCACTAAGGGAAATTGTTAGTGAAACTAGAGAAGATGAGAATTAGCTAAAGAATGAAGAGTGTGACAGAGGGCTATATGTAAAGAAAAGTATTAGGCTGAAAGAAGATTACTAGTGAGGTGCAGTCTTAGAATGCCTTTAATTTAAAATTTTCATTAGTGATCTTACAGGAGGATTATTCTAATGAAATATGCTGAGAATGTGAATTAGGATAGAATTATCAATATATAGAAAACGATCAGAATATCCTTAGGAGGAAGATGACCTTGAGTATGGGTATATCTCAAATTTCAGACAAAATTTCAGACTATGAAACACAGGGAGAGCCACTTAGAGATTGTTAAAAAGACTTCTCTCTTTTTTGCTGCTATGAGCTTCCCAGCACATGTTTTTCTCATTGTTTGAAAGGGCGAGGAAAGGGAAAATAGTCATTGTGTTAGTTGATTGCAGGTTACATGCAAGCCACTAATAAATTATAGCCACAGAGAGGGTCAAAGATGATGCATCATGTTAAGATACGTTGACTAGACACAGGGAAATAGTAATGTCATTCAATAAGGCTTTTGTATCCTCGCAGAGCCTGTTATTCCTGTCTTCCCATAGACAAATGAAGGATTCATTCTGGAGCAGGGAAGAGGATTGAGGAAATGGCGAGTGCATTTTAGGTGGGCAGAACGAGTGACTTGTTAGCGTAGAAAGCAGGGTCTGAAAGCACACACAGCTAAAGTTAATAATAAGTTAAAGAAGTAACCGCGAGAGCAGCCATATCAGTGAGAGCCAGCACTGGCGCAAAAAACAAACTGACCAAAAGTGACAGTAAATATTTTAAGTCTGATGCTGGCAGGTTTCTGACCACGAGTGATAACTCTGACACAGATACAGTGGGTCTGGACACTTAGCTGGTTTTAAAATAGAGCTTAATCTGTGTTGGTGTCTACGTGAAGTCACTACGTAGAGCCTTAGAAACTAGAAGCAGCGGCCCAAGAGGTCCCTCTGAGGCTTAATGTACCTCGGTTCCTAAAAGTGTATGAATTACATAATAACTTGCACCCAGTTAATATAAACCTTTCTTCACGTATTTATTCCGTTTCAGGAATTTGCTGAACTGACTGGAGCAGGCAGAGAACACAAACAAACAATGTCTCAGGGTTCAGCCGTCCATTACTGAGTCTATGGTAATGTGACATTATAAAGCAGGCCTCCGTTTTGCCGAAGAATTCTGTTTTCATGCTTGTTTGAGCAAAGTTTCAGGTTGTCTTTGCCTTTAGGATCCACCCCCCACCCCCCCCCCACGCCAAATGGCATAAAGCACCGTTCTCTATTAGGAAATGTCTGTGCAGCTGTGCAAAAAGAGATAATGGCGTATTCAGCTTTTGGCTAAGATTCAGTACTTTTCATCTGTCATCAGAGGTTGAAGCAGTAAGGCAAAGCAATACTGGAAAAGTATTATTCTGCTGCAGTGACAGCACCATTAAAATCAATCGAATGATTTTTCTATAATCCCTATTAGAGTCAAAGAATTAACATGCCCGTTAGTTCTGTGAAAGCAGGAAATTATCTGCTTGTGTGGTTGTTTGAAGCACACTTCGTTTTAAAGGCCTTTTCCTTTCTTTTAAGAAACAATATATCCTGCCTGGGGCACTAGTATCTTAAAAAAATCAGTATTAAGTTAAAAATCCATCCCCTTTTTAGGAAGGATAGATGCTATTTTATAAATCCTTTAAACGTTGCTGCGTTTAGAGATTATGTTGAATATTGAGCTCTACAGTATATATAATCATTAGTGAATCTGAAGTTAAAATCCTTGATAATATATAATACTTCCTTAAGCAGAGTGGTTGCTAGATAAACCTGTTACATGGTTGGTACTAACACTTTTGTAGTTGTGCAGTATCCCAGTTTTTTAATCTCTGGGATTAAAGGGAGAGTGGATGGGAGCAATTCTGCCTCCTCCGCCTTTTCTCTTTCTCACCAGCCGATCTGCACTTCCTGGGACAGGAATCTCTCTCAAATCCTGCTTTTTGCCTCCTTGCAGGCAGGCAGGGCACAACCTCTGCAGTGCCACCCTAACCAGGGAAGAGGAAGGTGGGCGAGGGATGAAGCTGGTGCTGGCAGAGCAGCCGCCAGCTCTGGTGCTGGATTTCTGCGCTGGATTTTCCCTTGTGTTACAATATCCATTATCCAGGTATTAAAGGCTCAATTCTGCACTACTGCAATCACCACACTATCGACATGGGAATTTTGCTGTGGAGCCCAGCAGGAACAAAATAGGGCCCTACTTGTGGAAGTCATATGCATTTTATTACCATCAGCCTTTAATCTAGTTTATAATATGCCACTAATGGAGAAACAATTTGTGTTGACTTCATATCATGCCTTAATTAACCAAGGCACTGTTGTTATTTAAGTGAGAGCTTGGAAACAAGCAGAAAATGTTAGAGGACTAGTTATCTGACTAGTGTGTGTGTGTATATACTATATAAATATATAACTAGCTGGGCCTAATTAGCTTTCATGAGGCTACAGAGGAACTGTTTTGCAGAAAAGAGAATTGCCCACTTCTTATCTTTTCCACAAGGTTATAAAAATATTTAGTTACAGTTCTTCAAACACAAGACTGTATTGAACTAAGACAATAGTGCATTTATGACCAACGTAATTCAGGATTTTGAACTGTGGTTCCTGAAGGTGAAAGGCCGATACATTAACCCACCAAGCCACCGGCGTATGACAGTTTGTGAAAAATGTTACATATCATTCTCCTGCACGTGTTATGGCAGGGAGCATGATAAAATGGCATGGAAACAAATAGTAATGTTAGCTGAGCCTTTTTAGCAGAAAGCACATTTTTCATGCCATGAGGCACACAGAAGATCAGTTGTGTTTTTTGCTGTCTATGTCAGATTTTCCAAAGAGGTCTTGGAGATCTAAGCTGTCAGTTATCAAAACCTTAATTACTCAAGTTTTTATCATAATTTAGGGGAAAAAAGTCAACTTAAAACAACAGAAGTATGAAGAATGGTTCATTCATGCCGAAGTTATTGAATAGCCATTCTGTTTGCTTTTCCGCATTGCTCCAAACCCATTTATTTAGTTTTAAAAGTAAATGCTTCCTATGAAATGAACTTTCTCTTCCCAGGATATATTTGTGCACTGCCACTAAGAGCTGCCCTCTGTAACTGAGTTTTATATTGGGTGGACTTGCCTGCTAGAAGTTGGCTTTATTTTGACCAGCCGTAACCATTATAGCTCCATCTGCATTTTCATTATCCTTTTATCTCCCACCCAGTACCTAGGGGCAAATGCATCCATTCTTCAATTACTTCTTATGGGAGATGGATACAATATTGGAGCTTATTTACATAAATATCTGAGTTTATATAATAAACTTTTAAAACCGTGTGCTGCTCTCTTTTCTTATGTAAATATTGTAAATAGCTTTGGAGAGATGCTTAGTCTTTCTGGTTTTGTTTTATTTTCATTGTTCTCTCAGTAATGCTTTCCTGTAATTAGATTTAGATGGTAACTCTGCTTGTGATGAATATATACGTCACTCTGTAAAGCACATTGCCATTTCGGTGTCACCTCTGTGGTAATCCTGAAAAACTGAGAAAAGTGGGTAGAAAATTAATTTTGTTGGAGAGTGAGCTGTGCTCTTTGCTCATAACCTGGAATGTTTGTAAAACCTCAGAATTTCTTCCTCCTTTCAAATAAAGGAAATTTTCTTCCTTAATTTCTGAGCATTGTATTTTGAAAGGATTTCTTTTCCCATGATGGCCCTGAAATCAGAGGATGAAAGGGATAGCATACATTTCTTTGCTCTCTGACGCAGGTTTCATTTCATTCTGAATGTGGGTGGGTGTATCAGTTGCAGTATCCTCTGCACAGTGTTCTCCTGCCTCCGTCCTGCCACAGGTGCTCATCCCTTATCTCTGTGTACCCCATGCTCACAGCTGATAGAAACAGGATATTCTCCTCATTTTGGGTTCTTTTCATTCTGCTCTTCCATAGCCCCATATAGTATCTTCTCATAAAACAGGAACTAAATGATTTTGTTAAGCCTCAGAAATGTGCATTATGTGCTTCTAGAATGTAAATAGAAATATGCTGCATCCATTATATTCTGTTACCCATGCAGAATAACAGTTGGTGCTCAGCTTCATCACTAAACTCAAAGTGAGATTAGCATTACGAGTTTTCTGTACGAAGCATAGGCAATTCTTGGTCTCCAAAATAGGTATTTTCATGTAGCTGTCTGTCCTGTCCATAAGAAATAATTTGTGGTTCTGCAGGGACAATTCCTGGTAGTGGGGCAGGTCCCAGCCATTTGAACTACCAGCAGCACAGATACAGTGGCAGGAAAAAATCCACATGTCACTGTGTATTTAGCAAAGGTGCAAAATACTGGGATAGGATGTCTTGAGCTGCTTAGTTGTTACCAGCGCTAAAAACAATATTTTCAAGTCTTGAAAAGGATTGTACAAAATATAACTGTTTAAGAGATGCCCATTTAAGAGAGTTAAATATTCAAAACGTGTATGCAAGTGAAAATTTTATGACTGATTAAAACACTGAAATTTCATTGTATGAGGTGGTTTGACAGCGCAAGTCAGGAATAAATGATTATTTTCCCTTCTTGCAAAAATTCTGTGCTTTTCAAATATCACATGTTTGGCCGCCTTCCAGAAGGAGGATGTAGGCTAGACTGACCAGTTTTCAGTTGATGAATCTTGTGAGTTTCTGTTTTACTGAGTCTTCAAAATTTTAATGACTTGATATCTGTAGCCTTTGGAGTGTATCTCTGGAATGCTGCCTAACTTATGCCAGCTCTGACAAAAATATTCTTGCAGCATTTCAATTTCAAAAATAATTAATGTGAGCTGGGAAAGTAGACAATAGCAGTGGGATATTGCAAGCAACTAGAGCTTGTAATTGTGCTGCTGAGGGATTGATCCCCTTTACCAAAGAAGAAACAGGAAATCTCTGCTTAATGCTTCAACATAAATGGTGGAGACAGTTATTTAAGAAATTTGGTTCAGTCTGCTTAAACGTGTAACTGTTGCTGATATACATGTGTTTAGTATAGGTGTATTAATGGCACAATTTTTAAATATTTGGATTTCTGGGAATGCATAAATATCTAGGTGCAAAATTTTCAGGTAGGAAGGGAATGAATTGATGTCTCTAAGGTGAAAGATTTTTTTCAAGGAGGAAGTACTAAAAATAGCTGGTTTGCTTAGACTGCAGAAGTCTAACATTTTGTACTTCCTTGTTTTATTAATTGAATATCGAATAATGAATAACTTATTTTTGGAAAACTGTGCCATAACTATCAGTAAAGATGCTCTGTGTTTTGTCTCGGATATTTAACATGAAGTTGTCCCTCTTTCCTTCTTTTGTTCTACAAAAGTAGTTAACTTTTTGTTTGGGGAGGAGAGAGAGAGGAGATGTAAGAAGTGAAGTAGAATTAGCTGAGTTCAGCTTAAAAGTTGCACTTTTTTCTTTTTGGGAAATTAAAAATTTCTAATTAAAACAGCATAAGTGTAAATTTGTTTCCTTATGCAGACATTACTTTAAACAAATACTAGAGTTTTGCTAGCTAAATACACAAATATGCTATCTATGACATTTTAATTGCTTAAAATATTTTAGATTTTTTTATTTATCAGGTATTTAAGTAACCTCATCTTCATATCTTAAATAATGCTTCTGACTTTAATGTCAGAAGTATGTCAAGGAAAAAGAAGTTAGAAGATTAGTAGTATTTTCCCAGCTTTAAACATAATAGTTTTAAAATTATTATCCGTCAAAAAATCCCTTCTTTGAAGAAGTAGTATATTCCATAAATAAAAGTACATAATTGGTCATATTTAGTTTGTATGTTTTCATGTTGTAGAACAATGCAGTTGTAAAACATAGTATTGTTATGAAAATACTGAACACTGCTATCATAGCTTTTCATTTCCACTTAAAGGAAAGGAACAACAAATATGAAATATTTATGTGGTAAAAAATGAGTATATTGCCACCTTGGTGTGAGAAGATCTCATATTCATGTCATCCTAAAGCTAAAATCTCATAAATCCATTAGGTTTATGATATGTAGTACTATTTTATCTGCTCCATTAGATAAGGAATGCATTTAAGAGCATAATTGATGCTACACCTGTAAGTGTGTGTCAGTCGTTCTGGTTCAGTTGCACCCATATGAACTCTAGCTCCATTTCCAAAGCCGAATGACAAATGTTAAGGGTTTTTTTTGTATAAAAAGTAATCAAATTCACTAGATGTACTTAGCTTTTACTATGCATACTAAAATCCTGACGTTGGTGTGGATTTGTGCTCTGAAGATTTGTAAAATAAGCTAGATAAAATGTCTGATCATCAGATACCCGGGGTTGAGCGTCTGTATCTGACCCCTTTGGGTGGATCGGCCTTGCAGTCTACATTGACCTACATTAACCCGTGTGTCTGAGCAAGGGGGCTGCACCCCCTGGTGCCCATTTCTGTCCCTGTCTGCATTTCTGTGCCCGTCTCCACTGGCAGCGTAGCCCAGGGAGCTTATGTGCACACACCGACCAGCCTAAATGCTCACGTGTAAAGTGCCCAGGTCTGAAAAAATCACACCTGCTGCCAGCGTGGGAGGTGTGCGTCCTGTATGCACACGTGTGCCCCTATAAAGAAAAAGGACATTCCTGTGCGTGCCGAAAGATGCAACATTTATTTTACTATCCTAATACTTTATTGAATTTAAATTAAAACAGATCTTCCGCAATTTGAACTTCTAACGGACTAGTTATTGTCATTCTGCTGTAATTGTGCTTTAATGTCATTTGAATAACAATCAGAAAGGGGAAAACAAAATTTATGTGCAATTAAACAGCTGCAGCTGCACCAAACACAAGTGCATGAAAGTTTCCAAATAGGAACTTTAATTTGGCAGTGATTTTGGCAAAATAATTGTCCTTTTAGTGCAGCTCAACATCTGGGTGCAGTTTAAAAGTTTTGTTACCTCTCGAATACTTAGCTGCCCAGCTTTCAGTGTGTCTTAATGTGGTAAGAGACCCCAGGATAAAATATTCCTGCTTCTAAAAATAGTGGATTGTGTTGTACTCTTGTTAAATTTATGTGCGTTTCCACAGTAATAGATTGTTAATGGGCATGAGAATACCGAAGTTGTGCTCCTTAGAAAGCGTGTTTCAAGTAGTAGTATACCAGAAATATTTGGAAAAGGCATTGCACACACTCATACACACTTGGCTAGAAAAATTGTATTATTTGCATTGTCCTTGATATCAAGTGCAAAAGCACTTCATTGTATTGGAAAAAATACTGTCTAATTCTCCAGAGCTGAAAGCAAAGCTGTGCTGGTCTGCAGTGCCTAGCTTTGTAAGTCCCATGTGTACAACAGCCCCTTTTTAAAAAATGCTCCTTTTGGAAGTACAAACTTTGGCTTTCCGTGTGCCATTTGTGTGGAGAGCTTTGAGAGTCCTCGTTAAAACACATCGCTGAACAGAGCTTTGCTCCACCAAGTCCCTAAGCACTAGGAGTGAGAGGCGCTCGCTAATCCTAACTGCGGGCAGCGTGGAGCAGATGAAATACAGGACTGTCCTACGGCCCGCGATGAGCTCCAGCCCCTGCTGCTCTGGGATGCAGGGCTAGCAGATCCCACCTGGCAGACAGACTGAAGGAAGGCCCGTAGAAACTCCTGGACAGCTGATCCACAAAGAGGCACCCAAAGGCGTAGAGAGGATTGCATCCTCACTCACCCCTCAACACAGCAGCCTGTGCTGGGGGTGTGGGCGGGTGCAGGGATGGCCACAGCAGAGCGGGCCGATGAGTGTGTTTAAGGTGCATATTTTGAGCATGAAGTACAGAACCTAAGTCTCCCATGTTAGAGGTCTCCACTCACCTTCATCAGAATGTCTGAGAGCTTTGTTCTCTAAAACTTTTTTTTTTTAATAAAAAGAAAGAAACCTTTGACATTATTAACTTAACCTAAAAACACCCATGACAGCACAGTATTTTTTAGGCTTTTTCACTGTTCTCAGAGGTTGGCTGCCTTTCACACGTCTCCTTTTGGTTCTGTGCAATGCTGCGTGAGGGGACTGGCCAGACCCACTTGAAGCAGCTCTGTTGCAAAGGTAAAAAGGAATTAAAACTTTTGTAAGGGTTAATAACCACCTTTCAAGCATACTTACGTCTAACAGATGTGAAGTGTTAAACCTTTTTTAGTAGTTTATAAATTGAATTAGAAACTGCACAACTTGTGCAGACATCCTCAGCCAGACGTGCTTCTTTCTCTTGGATGTTTGCTGTGACATAGCCAGCAAATTTTGGAACAAAATCGTCTGCATCTGGTTTTGGATGTGTATTACTGCCAGGTAAAGAGCCTGTTGTCTTGTGCAGTGGTTCTTTCCATGTTTTAAACCCAAGAGTAAAAAAAATCATTAAAGTAGGTCTTTTGGGTGATGTGATTTTTATCTGCTTATAGTTTAAAAAACTGTCTGAAGCTCAGTAAATTTCATCATTCATATAATAATAATACAAAGTAGATTCTTGTGAGAGGTGAACAATTCAGCTTTCAAAAATCAGTTGAAACTTGATTTCTTGGCCTCAAGTGTGCTCCATCTGTGCAATTAAAGCCCCTCCCAGTCTGTCCTCCAGATTCCTAGATAACACTTAAACTGTGTTTCTTTTTATTATTTCTGACCTAACTGTACATATTTTCAGTGCTAACCATTTCTTACTAGCCCAAGAGTATTTATTCTTACTTAAAAATAAGTATCACGCTTAAAGTGCACCTCAAGTGTCTGTGTGACGTTTCAGGTTTGAAATGATGTAAATGGATCTGATTTCCTTGTTGCTCATGAGTAAATCCTAAGAATTGCAGAAAAGTGTATCCTTCTGCCCCAAAGCACAGGGTGAATCAGGACTGGACACGAACGCCAAGGGATTGAGCAGCGTAATGCAGAGCGCGGTGGGAACATGGAGCTGGGCCCTGCTTTCCATAAAGCAGGTTGGACATGGAGGAAAAGCCACTGGCTGCGAGTTCCCATGTGGCAATCATCTGCCTTGTGATCCCCGAGCAGTAAATTACTGTCACCTCGGTGCGTGTTTGGGAAGGTGTTTGCACACTGCGACGTCTCTTCTTTCCTGAGGCGCTGAGCCGTTGTGGGCAGCCGCCTGAGCCTCCTCTCCTCCCCTGAAGGGCTCCAGGAGATTTCTTTTGCCTTGTGTACTCAATTGCTTGATACTTAGTGAGTTTACTTTTAATATATTGATTTAAAAGCATTATGCTAACCTCTTTGTACATAGAGTTCTGTAGAAAGTTCGTCTTAAGCCTTTCTTTGCAACATATTTTGCTATTACTTGAAAGGTTGAAACACATAATTCTGCGTGCCTGTGGCGGAATTGTTTCATGAGTCACTCACGCAAACGAGATAGTTTATGGATGGATTTATTGTATAGTTTGAGCTATTTTGGACAAGAGTCACACAGGGATTTTTTATTTTTTTTTTTATTTATTTGATGCATTTTTAATTTAAAAAATGTCTCCGATTAAATAGGAGTTATGTACGAATACATTCTGGAAGTGTTACACTATCCTTAAATCATACTCTCGCTCCCAAACATATCTGTAGATGTTGTAATATCAGAAATGAAAACCAGCTTATGGAATGGAGCAGTGTGGATTGCCAGCATTTATCTGGAGATGGCAGAGAGGAAATTAATTGAAGGCAATAGAAAAAGTGACAACACATGGTAATATTTTAATCATACCAGAAGTCAGTACTTTTCTTCATGTGGAGGCAGAAACACAACCTATTCTTGGTTTTGCTTCAGCTGTGTGAAAGACTGATTTCCTCTGTCTTTTTTCACGCTGCTCTTCAGAGTCTATTTGCTATCAGTGGAAGTGCCTTTTTGGAATTTGGAAAAGTCAAACCAGAAGATTTAGGCTCCTGCCTTGCAGCAACATTCCTCTTCGTTGCTGTCCTGCCAAGTAGACAGTAGTGCTGGAATGGGTCAAGTTGGATTTTCTGAGGTTTGCACATAAAAGGTCCTTCCTGAATATTCTGTGTGTATCACTGTAGTGATCAGGCCACTGCCGAATCCATGGTCGATAAAACAGACACCATTTCTTCCATTATAGTGATAAATTATATGTTAGAAATTTAATTTTTTACTTTTCTGCCTCCAAATTTACCCAGGCTTGGAAAACTGAGGAACACAGTATGTGGCCGCGATCCAGCACCTTCAGTGCTCAGGGCTCCGAGTATGACTGAGCTCACAGGAATTAGTGTTTCCTAAGAAGGCTGCCTAGTAAAAACTCTTCACCCACAGGGAAGGCAACAAAAACTATCTGAACTAGAAGAACTTAATTTTTTTTTCAGTGCTAACTTTTGCTCTTAGCTTGGTGTTCTTGACAATGCAATTGTAGTGGCTTTTGGCAATTACTCTGCGAGAAGTTTCATGTGTCATTATAGGTTTAAGGCTAGAAAATACAAAAAAAAAATGTTATTTTATGAAAGTACTTTTTATTTTTAGAGGAGCGAGGAAAAACATGAAGAAAAAGGTTTTAAAAATAAAAAAGTCAAATATTTTGGTCGTCTAATTTCATCCAAAGGAAACTTGTATTTTACAGACGTGATAGTTTTCCACTATCTGGCATTCATTTTTTTGGAGGCTAAGGGAGTACATTTTTGTAGGAGTCTGCTAAGGAGCTGGAGGAGCTCTGTGAACAAGCAAGTGGGATGCCTAGATCTGTCACTTGGTAGAATGCTAATTTGAGGGATTAATTCCTGTTTCTTTGTCCTACCTGTATTAGTTTTGGAGGCTGATTTTTATATTGGTTTGGCCAACGACTGCTCTGATATCAGCCAAGTTGCTTCAATTGTCTCCTTTTCCAAATTGTGCCTCCTTTTTCCCTTTCCTGTTATTTATTTCCTCTCTAACAAGAGATGCTTTCTCCTTCTGAGTTCACACCATGGGGCTATGATTTCAGCTGGAACATTTAGTTGTTACTGAAATACAAATAATAATAGGTTGCTCTAGAAAATGTTCAAGAGATCCTTTTTTTCAGCTGGCCAATTTTGCAGCAGTAAATGAGAGTTTCCAACTTTGGCTTCCACTGCAGTATCAGTAGCTACCACTAAATGTGGAGGCTTCAGTCTTCTCAAATACAGAATTTGTATATATACACCTACAAATCTGCACATTTTTTACTAGAAGGGGTTGGCTCAGAAATGGAATCACACCATCAGTGTGCGTGTGAGATTTATCGTATGAAACCGAAAAATGATGCATATCTGAAACCAGAAAATGATGCCTGTCATTTGGAGCCTACTCAATTTTGCTGTCTCTAACTGCAGACAAAGTCTGGAGTTAGCAAGTAACTTTTTTTTTCCTTTTAGCAAGGTAATAGTGTGTCTTGCATACATTCCCTGCAAGAAATTCTCAAAGGTATTATAGCTACTCTTTAATAAATACAGTATTGTATATGTTATACAAATATAGTAACATACAGTTGACGTTATACAGTCTGAGTAAAAAACTTGTTAAATAAGTATTTTGCTAGAATACTACCTTGAAGCAGAACAAGTCAGTAATGTGACCTTTAAAATACGTTTTAACAATGTAAATAATAAGAAGTAATAGAAAATTCCTTCTAATTTTAACACAATATTGAAAGAGTTCAAAACTTGACCTTAGGTACAATTATAAATGTAACTACTATTGAAGTACAGCTGTAAAACTTGTTTTTAATGAAGTAGCATTGCTTTATCACCATTACTACTTTAAACACACACAGAATGGACTATCATTAGAACAATAATGATAGGAATTAAGTGTATTTGTGAACAGAGCTAAAGTGGTTGGGCACCGTCAGGGCAGTTTCAACAAGTGAATTTGCCAGTTTGAGTGTTATATATAATAGACACTAGAATAGCACTTGCTTTTAAGGCAAGTTCTCACCAGAGAAATTAAGGCCAAAGACAGCGAAATGAGAAATATCCTCAATAAATATTTCTTACTGTAATTTTCCATATAAACAAGTAAAACAAGATAGACACCAGGACATCTATTCTGCTTGTCAGCATGTCTGGGCTGTTGCTCACCTCAGAGAAGCCAACCTGTCCACTACCTTATGTGGGTAAGCAGTTGGCCAGAAGAGAATCATCTTGGTGCAGACAAAAGGCAGGAAGATAGTGGAGATAAAAAAAATCCTGTGAAATTTTGTTGTTAACCAGTACAAGTATGTTGGACTTTATTGTGGTCGTTTAGCTTCTCGTAGTTGCTGGCTTGGTCAAAAAATAAACTACATTTTATTAGTCCCACATGACTCGCATCAACTTATACCTGAAGTGCCAATTTCCATTTTGTTTTCTGTTGTTTTGGCACAAGAAAGAGGTACTGGGTGTCTAGAAAAACACCACTCTCAGGTCTGGTGGTGCTAAGCTACAAAAGCACCTGGAGAATTATGCCTTCCTGTAAGTTGACCCTTTGTAAATATTGTAGTCTTGCCAAGTTTTTAGTTTAAAAATTGTATTTAGAGTCATGTTGACTGTTGAGTAGTATTAAAACTGGGCCTGAGTGCGTAAAGAAATGGGATTCAGAGGGAGACAGATGTCTTGGGAGCTGCCTGTGCTACATGTTGCTGGTTGCAGAAGGCAGCTGGAATGTGTTTATAAAGGTGATGATGTTGGTTGGGTTATTTTACAGGTCTCTCTGAGCCATGGGCAGATGCCATCTTTCACTTACAGTTAATCAGAAGCCATCCCAGTGATTATTCTTGGTCTGTCGTAATGAATGGTTATGAAGATATTCTTTTACCTCAGTCTTGATGAGAATATTTTAGGGGTGTCAGCTTGCATTCCTAGTATTCAAACCCTGCCTATAGATACCTTTATATGGGTTGATTTGTGAAGTATTTGGGTTCTGTATTGTCATGAAAGTGAACTCAAGTCAGGTCTAGTAGATCACTTTGGTAATCCTGTTAGGGCAGCCCATCTGTGCCCCGTCCTTCTTCATTTAGGCATTGACGTGTTTCCCAAAGCAATTTATGGCACGTTTACTCCTTTAGGAGATTGTTTTCAGGTAAAAGATAATTCATGACAAAAAACACTTGGTGTCCTTGGAATTTTTCTGTGTGGCGAAGAAGCCACTGATTGTCATTTTGTTACTGGATTTAATTTCTTTTCACATAAAGCTACTTTATGTCAAAATAGTCAGAAATGTTTGGAATATGTACAGACTTCAGTGATTGTTTATGCCTCTCTTATACACACACACTCAGTTTTTATAGTGTAATCAAACACATGCCACATATTTAGTAATTTCTAATTAGTATTTTAAAATATTTAAGTTTTTCACATTCTGTTGGTGGTACTTCTCCCATCTGTTTCTAATATTTTTAAGTTTTTGACCCTCACACATCATCTTCTATTTAAAAGATAAAATTTCTTGCTCTCTGATGCAATCAATGCTATTTTTCTTCAAAGTATTTACTATCATTTCATGAATTTCTGTATTGATTTACACTGTGTGCCATTAGAAGAAATAAGAACTCAGGTCATAAAAGTAGCGTTCAGGATGATGGAACTTGCATATTTAGTACGTGCAGGTGGGATGTGTGATGAAGAATTCTAATTTGAAGAAACAAGTTTATTTCTGAGAAAAAAAATACTTAGGTTTATATGTCCTCGTGAGTACTTGCTTTAAAATTTGTTTGCAGTTTTGTCACTTGAATATGACTCAATATGACTCAGTTTGTTAGTTTATGGAAAAAATATTCTAGCACTTTGCAGTCTAACTTTGAATGCCCCTCATGTCTTCCAAAGTCTGAGGAGAAAATGATATATTAGCCAGAATATGGGTAATGAATATGGGTATGAATGTTTTAAATATTTTAATTATATCAGTTGCACTTTATTCCACATCTACATTTTGCATCGCATTAGCATAAGTAAATCTAGACTAAAAATGTCAGTCTTGTGTTTGTTGATAATTTATTTCCTACATTTACACTGCAGAAGTTGACAAGAAATGTATAGAGAGGTGCGTCATTTGTACATTTCTCAGATGTCACACGCAGCACTAGCATCCACGGAGAGTTTCAGGAGAAGGAGCAGTAGTATTTGTTTTGCAAATACTTTTTATTGTATGCAGTGTTAGTTTAGTATCTTAGTTTTCTGTTGGTTAGGTTAAGAGAGGAAATATCTGAGTGGAGCTTGCTCATGCAACGTCAAGAGATGTTGCCTCTTGCAAATGCCCAGTAAATAATTTAGGAAAAGAATTACTTCCTTGCATTGGAGTAGCACGGGACTTTCTAAGATTAACTATATTTTAATCATTACATTTGTGCTTTCAGTTATTAGAAGTGTTTTGTTATATGCTTATAATGGTTAGCAATTAAAATGTAATGCCTCTGTCTCCAGAGTAATTATAAACAGTTGTTAAATATTCCTTGAGATGGTCTCTCTGTCTCCATCGAATTTGTCCATATTACCTAAACACGGGTTTTGTTTTTACGAAGTGTCACTGCACGGGTTTTGTAGCCTTCTGTTTCCCTTCATCGGCTCTATGGGTTTAGGTGCCTCTAATCCCATCTAATCCAATGCAGTGTCTTAGTGGCAGTGAGCCCTTCTCAGCCCAGCAGCAAGGGCAACTTCTGAGCTCCCAAATCCTTTTTCTTTCTTCTCTCCCTGTTTGCTTTTGTGTTTACAAAGCTGTCTCTTCATGCAGGAGATTTGAGAGGCTCTCGGGTTGCTACTGGTCTGAGCTCATTTGGTGTCTGAAGCGTGAGGACTGTATTTGTTTTTATTTTGCTTGAAGTATTTAGGTTGCAAAGCCTTTAGTAGTCGTCTCCTTTCCTGCTTGCTTTATACTGTTTCTGGCACAAAGTATTTCTGGTCTGCAGCTGAAGTGCTGCGTTCTGGGCCTGTGCAATAGCAGTAATTCACTATTTAAGTAATTGCTACATCCTCGTTGATATCTTCTAAGCAGAAGATCACTACCTTTTTAAATCTTTTAGGTTCCAAATAGGCCATTTACTCAGGAGAGAGCAAAAGTTTTACTCCTAGAAGTGATTCCTTGCTTTTTTAATCAAATGACCAAACTGTATCCTCCTTCCCTTTATCTTGAGCATGGAATGGCCATGCACACAAATTTCCTGTTCAAAATCAGGCAGATTATTCCACTGCGTGTGATAACAGGAAGGGTATCTCCGTTTCATATCAGTCTCTGTTGACATGAAATCAGCTCATCATCTTTGCAACCTTTGGCATTGAAATATTGGTGTTATAAAAGCAAAGGCAGAAATTGCTAACATTATTATTTTCTTTGTGGAATGCATATTGTAAATAGGCATTTGGAAAGACACATTATTTTCCAGTGGATAAATAAACGTGAGTCATGTGGGCTGTGGTACTGTAGGGTACCAAGGCCACAAGGAAGTGATTTTTATTGAGCTGGCAACTTCTAAAGGGGCTTTCCAAGGGTTTGGGGAACATCTTGCTGGGGTGGATCTTGCACAGAACACCCGGGCATCAGTTTTGAAACTACCCCGTGGTAGAATCACTAGTAATACGTGTAGGGTCATGGAAGTCTAGAATTACTCAAGTCTGTAACTCATGATTTTGTTTTATAAATTAACACAGTTTTCTTTTTAAAAAAAGACTAATTCACAGTCATATTACTGAATAAGCAGAAAGCAGAAATCTAGGTGTGTTATCAGAAATTGTCATGGGAATTTTCAGATTTGGTTTCCACTTCTTCATGGAGAAGATCAGCTCAAATGAGGTTAACTGTCTTGCTGTCATCAGAACGAAAGAGGTGTCTTGTAGCTATCTCTACCACAAGTAGGACATAGAAATGATACTTCAGAATGATTTTTTTGTCTCCTATCTTCTTACAGAGATGTCTAAGTTTTCGGGTCGTTCATTTTAACCTCCGAAGCTCTCTGTGTGGCACCCCTGTCAACTGGCTAAAATGCAATTGGGGAAGTCTTACTTGCAACCTATTCATGGACACGTTGCTACTAATTACAGGTGTACTGATTTCAAGTATAAAACTACATTGGCATATTTTTCCCCCTTTTTTTTTGCCCTACTTCATTAGTGATTTTATACCAGAAACACTTTGGGGCTGCACTCCTGTGACTTGATCTGTGTGGTTTGAGATGATGAGTGTCAAAAACACTTGTGTGAAATGTACTTTGAAAAAATTAGCTGAGATTAGTGATTAGGAATGAAAAGGCTATCAAATTAATATCTATGTCATCAGTATAATAATATTTCTATCCATTATTTATGAACAAATGTTTGATAATCATCTGACCACATTTTTCATCTCTAGGGTAGTTTATTTGGCATTAAAATATGGAAAAGATTGTAATTTTATTTAACTCAAGTAAAATGCTTAAAAATCATTTTGCTATCATACATACTTTATCATAGAGTTTTAAGCTATCTTAATTTCATAGCAATGTTTAGCAGTGTGGACTATATTTAAGTGATGAGGTTTGCCTTTGTAACTTTCAGAAATTAGGTCCATATTCATGAAGAATATCCGTATTACTGTTTAGTAGTAATGAATGCAAGAAAGAAAAAGTTGCTTCCATCAGCACATTTTAAAATACAGTGTATTTGCTTGTGCTTGTGTAATTACTACTAAAATACTAAATAAAACAATGGTTCTAAAATCATACTTAACAGTAGTGTTTTTGAAAATACAAAGTGTACTAAAAAACGATGGTATTTCTGCAGCTGCAAGAAGAGAGATTCTTGGAAATACTGCTTAATTTGGATTACTTTTAACTCCTCAAGTTGTATTGCACTTAAAGGAATCCAAATGAGTATTTTTTTGTGAATATCTAGAGCCACACCATTGCTTTTATTGTTTAGCATAGAAATGATTTTAAGAAGAGGCCTAAGCAACAGTCAAATTAAATTTTAGGAGCCTTACTCTTCTTACTAGCTATAATTTCACTCCCTGTAAGTCTTTAAATGCTTCGAGCATGTTTTCATCCAAGTCCCATAATATGTGTTTACGTTTCAGAAGTTAGGCTTTGCTTAAAAAGAAAAAGTGAAAAACTTTTTTTTTATAAAATGTTGGAACAAGTCCTTAGATTTAATTGTTCAGGAAATTTTATGTCTAAGTTGGATCTGTGAAAGAATTACTACACAGTCTTCAGGAAACTGGAAAATTTAGGGAAAACATATGGGTATTAGGAAAACACAGCACAAGAGGAGATTTTCTTTAGGTTAGGACATGACTAACCAGCTTCTTGCATTACTGACTACTGAATGTGTGGGTGTTTGTGAATAGTTCCAGGGTGCCCGGGTAGCTGACAGAGCCCATAAAGCTGGTGGGTCTCTAGGGGCTGTAACTTCCATGCCTAAGGATGCTCCATCCCACTGTGCAGAGAACAGGTATTAGGAGACCCACTTGGCTAAGCAGGAGCCAGTGCCCGGTGCTTTATGGATCTGCAGTGTTTTGCAAGGCCACAGTCTGTCAGCGTTGAAAGGTTTGAGATGAGGAGAGGACCCTGAGAGCTGGAGATGCGCTAGCACATGTTGTAGCCATCTCAGAAGGGTCAGTCCAGGGAACGGGGCAGTCCCTGCAAAAATCAGCGAGTCCAGCTGCCCAGGTGATTCTCTTCTGATAGAATGACTGGCTTTATAAATGAGGAGAGAGTAGTAGATTTCGACCTTACTTCAAGATGTAGCTTTTATATGTTCCCTTTGAAAGGAGGAATGTCTTTCTGAACGCTACTCACCTCATTCTAGAGGAGGGCTTCTCCAAGAAGCAGTTGAAGAAGAGTTGGTACGTGCAGCTCTTGACTGAACACGCTCACTTGAATACGGAGTTTATGACAAGGGGAATGCAGATTTGATTTCCCCGCGAAGCTTATTAATGCTCTTGGGAGTTCTTTTAGCAGCCAGAAAATTTGCTAGTTAATATTAACCAATTATCAGTTTAAGTATGAGATAGGGAGAAGTGTTGGATACTGCTGAGCCCTCGTGACAAGGGGGAACAAGTGCATGGAGCTTCGCTACCCTCTTGCTGTTGTAGGTAGAAGGTGATGGCAGTGGCAGGTCTTGATGAGCAAAATATTCTGGTGTTGATTAGAAGGAGTTACTAAATAGCAAAAATGATGTGTGGCGGAAGGTTGTTGTAATTATCTGTGGTTTTTTTTCTGAAAATCTGAATAAGTTAGATTGTAAATTTTAAAGTTGGCAATATCCATAGCAATATACACAACTGCAATATAAGTGTTTATTTTATGAGAGTGTACATTATTTTTTCAGCTATACCAAGCATATTAATAAAATACAGATCTATTTTATTGAAAATCATTCATGATCACCTGAAGACTACTATCTGAATAACGGTGATTTTTGTTTCATGTCCATCATATTTTCAGAGCTCTGTGAAGCAGAAATTAGCCTGAATTAATTGCTATTTTAGCTAGTAAATAAAAATTATGCTTGAAACTTCAGCGTTAATCTGTTGGGTCTTATTCCATGTCAAAGCAAACGTTCAGTAATTTCAGGAGAGTCAAAGTTTGGTCTGTAAAGAAAAAGAAATTACTTCCTGTTTTTGCAGATAAATTGAAATACAGAAAAAAAAGAGCTAAATTGAACCAATTATAGAAAGTGTAGCAGTGCATGTGGAAGGGACGGAGCGAGGGAACTTCGGAGCCAGCACCAGCGGGACACGTTGACTTTAACAGGTGCCTGTCCTTGCAGGATAAGGCCCAAAATAAGGATGAGGTGGGAATAAAGGCAGGTGGCGGAACTGCCGTGTATTATTAACAAGTGCAGTTTAACTGGAGCAGTTTCAGGTTCTTGCTCTCAGCAATCCGTGTGATATCTAGTCGCTTTCATCTCGGGAGAAGGCAGTGTTGCCTTACAGGGGATGTGCAGCTTACACACACTTTTTTACTTCATTTTTATACAACATACATACCAGTACCAAAAAAACAGAATATATATATATATATAAATCAAACAGACTTGGGTTGTGCAGCCTTTCTTCCCAGTTCCAGAAACAGAAACTTTTTTGTTTGTGGAAATGCTTCGTTAACAGAAGAATTTGTATTCATCTTAAGTTCTGCTTTTCATACTCCATGTCTCCAAATGAGTAATATATTACTATTTTGGTCATCTTTTATGGGTTTACCCAAGAGAATTGTACTGTCATGTTCTACAGTTTTGTTTCCCAAATGCTTTCTTTTCCTACTGCATTTTTCTGTTGAAATGACAGTAAGATTTTTCCTACTCTAGACCTGTCATGTCCCTTTACTTTACAAAAGACCATTTTCAGCTCTACTTTTCCTGTACCATTAACATTTTCAGCACCACAGGGAAGACAGAGGAGCCTGTTAAAATCTGCACATGATTCTGAATGTGTGAGATTGCGGAAGGTGGTGCTTGCAAACCCCTATTTTGTGCAATTTGACCTTTACATATGTTCTTCCAAACCAGAATCATGAGCTATTGCTCTGCAACTAAGACTTAACACCAATGGCAAATGTGTACCTGTTTATAGGCTCATTAGACAGTTCCCAAAATATTTCTTCAGCTCTTTTGGAACATCTGGATTTGCACTTACAGCAAACATGAGTGTTTTCATAAGTGAATGCTATACATATTTTAAAGATGAAAAGCCTGAATAGTTAGAATGGAAACAATTTAGGATGACAAGGATCATAGGAGGTCGGTGATGAGATAGAAGCTGATTGTAATTTTTCTGAATCTTGGCTAGTGCCTTAATCCTTCTAATCTCTCCTGGCTGAGACGCCCCGGTCCCTTCACAAAAGCACTTGCCAGCTGAATTCCTCTAGGCTCCATCTTATGCAGTGTTTTTTGCAGATCAAATAGTTATGTCATCAATTAAAGCATCAGCAACTTAAGTACCAAAAACTGATTGGCAACATCCACTTCTACGTGTCACGTGCAAATATAACCTTGCAGTGCATAGAGAAGGTATTTTGCTTAAAGAGGTGCCAGCTGAGCTAAGCCCCAAAAAATGGTGGTAATATTAGAACCTAAGAAGAGTGCAATGCTGTAGGACTGTCGTTCACAGAAAACACCTCTGCCAGCCAAAGTTAAGTTGAGTTAGCTTTTAAAAACAACTTGATGTTAATATGGTACTGAAAGTCCTTGAGTTTGCTGTTTCACATGTGGTGTGGGCTTCTCTTTAAAGGCCATCTTAAATCCGTCTACCCTGCCTTTAGTATTATCGGTGGGACCAGCGTGAGCACCGAGAGATTTATGTCAGTAGACGACACCCCAGGAAAGATCAAGATGATCAGTTTTGCTCATGCAAGCAGAGCAATAGCAAGTGGTGAGTGGATTTTTAAGTTTTTGGTCAGCTGTAACTCTACAGAGCATAGGGTCAGGAGGAATTTGAGGTTAGTTTCAACTCCTTTGTATGATGTATATCCCTGATAAATTGAGCCCCAAATTTTTAACTGGAGTGACGTTTATGTTTTGGAAAGCATTTTGTCTTGAGATATTCAAGAGATGAAAACACTGCCATAGCCCTTGACAGTACAACAAATAGCATCCACTTAAGAAAAAAATGCTAGAAGATCAATTTTTTAAGTGAAGCTTCTGCATTCAGAGTGTAGCTACTGGTTCCTTATTATGTCCTTCACTAAAATTAGGGAGTCGTTTAGTATCTGGTAATTCTCCCTACAAAGAAAGACTGTTAATTTGAACACGTTGAACACACCGTGTTCTTTAAGCTTTTTTCTCCAGTCCAGAATTTTACTTTTTGCACCCTTCTCAACTTCTCAGCATAGAAAACATGGATGCCATAACTGGTAGGAATATTTTACCATCAATCGCAGTAACCCTATCTACAATAGTAAACATTTTCTCCATACTTTAAGTTAAAGTTTTCCCTGTCCTTGTCCCTGTGTGGCACTTGACAGCTCATAGGGAGCTACATGTTGGCTGGACCGTCGGGATCACAGCTATCTAGGATGAAGTTGCCTTGTCAGTGTCACAGTAGATGCTTTTTCTAATAACAGAGTTTTTTATTTTGTTTTATTAAAGCACATTTTGTTTCTGTGATCCTCGTTTATCGGGGTCCAGAATGACTGTGTGATTGTGTCATTGCTGTTATTTTTTACAGGCAATTATCGTTTTTGTGATATTCATAGTCATTTTGGCAAAGATTTTATATCTTTGTCCGTGTTGTTGGTGATGATGACACATACCCATCAGAAGCATCTCTGTTCAGGGGGAGAACTTCATGACAAATGCTTCCTAAGATCTGTCAGCTGATTCTTAATCGTTTTAATATGTTTGGGGTTTTTTAATCCATCTTGTACTGGCTGACTTTTTATTCAGAATGTCATGTGGTACTAACTTGGCCGCCCTGCAAAGGTCTCCTGTTTTACCCCTGTTAGTGGAATTTCTGTTAAATGTTCATCAATCCTGGTAATGAATGCAGTGTAAGAATCAATAAAGATAGTTTTCTAGTGCCAACAGTTTGCTATTTGATAGACATACCTAATAACATGCATGTTTGGGTCATTTGGGATTTATTAGTTGTTCATTCTTGATTTTTATGTTCTTTTTGTGCCTGACCAAGAAGCTTAGAAACAAATTTTCCTACCAGATCTGCATAGTGACCAATTAATTACCATAATTATACTCCTAATACAGACTATAATCTGGAATCTCGTACTACAAAAGACATGCAAGAAAGAAATTAATAAATACCTGTGGAATAACATCCTGATAGAGAAAATAGACATGAAATCTCTTTATTAATATTGGGCTAGGAACGTCACACTTGCATAGAATTGGATTTTTTTTTGATGCATATGTATGAGTGTTCTCAATTTCTGTTAAAAAGGGATTTACATTCCCCACTGTAAGTTGTATTGCTTGTAAGTAGAATATAGAGATGTAGTAAAACTTCATTGTATCGGAATGGAGTGCAGTTAAAACTAAACTATGAAGTTCTTATTTTTTGATACTATAAACAGTGCAAAATTTCCTTTTGTAATTATACTGAGTATTTGAAATCGTTGAATCTCCTCTTATTGTTTGTATTGTGTGAGCGATATCTTGCTCTTTCCAATTAAAATTATTTAGCTGTTTCTTTCCTTTGTTAACATAGGGGGAAAAAGTCAATACGAAAGATAATATTAGCATTAGTTGATCCTAGCATCTGATTTGATTCCAGCATTGCAGCCTAAGTAGCAAATGCTCTTAGCAATTGTTTCTGTTAGTGGAATTTTGAAAGTACTAAGAGAAATCTTGATCCATGGAGACAGTACAATAATTCACATTGACATATTTCCCCATTTGCCACAGGGCAAGCGGAACTACTAATGCTCCTGTACAAAAACCTTTTTTTCTTTTTCGTTCGTTCTTTTTTGTTGTTGTTTCTCCAAGAGCAGAATGGAAATACTGGTGATTGTGCCAGTGGATTATGTAGAAATGCAGACTGCCCTGCAGCCATCAAAGCAGAAAAGTTCAAAAAAAATTGTATCTACTCATCCTATCTTATCTATCTTTTTAAAGAGAAATCTCTTGTGCAATGAATATAGATATTCACATTTGGTTTATTGGTAGCATTAGGGGATTTTGATGGTGATTTTAAGCAAAAAATGCATCTCAGGGAGCAGGTAGCAACAATTGTATAATAAGCTGTCTGAATATTGCGTATGCACATGAGCTGATTCTAGAAAAAATCTTCTCTGAGTCTATTCTGTGCCTAGCAGCGTAGAGGCAGTGCCCAAAGGAGCCAGTTGTTCCACTGATGTACATACAAGGAATATTTGTTATCCATTGTAGTATTTTGCCTCCAGCTTTGAGAGACCTAATTTATTTCTTCCCCTAAGCAGTAGAAATGATGTCAGTGTGAACATGGCATTTTGCTTTGGACGTGTAAAGAACCCAAAACTCATGCATTTGTCAAGAAATACGGATTTATGTAAAATTTATATAAATTCTAGCAATTTGACCTATGTAGTAGAGTCAGAGTACTTTTGAAATGAGCTTTAAGCACGAGTTTTGAAAGCTGTGGTTCGATGTTTAGGAAATAACAGACAATTGCCCTGTAATAGCGTCAGAGAGAATAATTACACTGTGAGGACTGGTAGTGATAGATGAGCAAAAATATTTCTGCTCAGTGATCATCATGTTGGCCATATGTTACAGAAGTGTGTGTATGCATTAGTAGATTAAAAATTAACAAGAACGTTTTTGTAGGTATATTAGCAAACAATTTATTTGATGCCTGTCCCTTTTTTTTCTTTTAGGAGAGGCAGGAGACTAGGTTTAGGTCACAAATGAGATGAGTTTGACCTCAGCCTAGGGCTGCGCAGACATCTGTCGACATCTCAAGACATCCATAGATTTTAGCACAATTGGAAGTCGCTTGTCAGGAAAGCTCCAGAAACTGACGGAGAACCCCTGACTCCTCTTGTCGTTGTAAAACTGCGAGAAACCAAAACTCTTCCCTTCCCTCTCTGTATTTTTTGTAGAAGGGTCTCTATATTTTGTAGAGGTAAGCAGCGATTACAAGCAAAAACATTCAAATACTCTATTTGAACCAAAGTAGGGCTTTCTCCCTCAGATTATTTATTATCTACATGAATTATTGTTCGTTCCTCGCTTGTGAGGGTTCCCTCTGCTGTAGGTTTCTCTGTAATGGTAATCGCGTAGGTGCAGCTGCTGGGAAAGATCTCAACTTTAACCTTTCTGGGTCACGGGTCTCCGAAGCCACTTTAGCTGGAGATCAGCCCCGCACAGCCATACGCAGACTCTTCTCGCTCATTTCCAGGTCTTCCAGGAAAGGCTAATTAATTATTTATACTCATTTATCTATATACATTTGATTATTACTCCAGCTCGCTTGTCTGTAGCCTCCACTAGCTGATTTAATGTTCATAAGGTAACGTAGGTATCTGTGATAGAACTTCTGTCACTCATAAGGTGTATGAAGTTATTTTACTTAAGAGCCCAGTCTGTTCACAAAGACATGGAAGCAGCATGTCTGCTGAACTTTACTCTTTCCATAGAAATGTCCCGTGATTGCTCTTTTTAGCTACCTAGATCAATACAAAATAATAAAAGCTGATTCTGTGGGCAGTGAGTACTCTTGTTCCAGTCACAGGAATGCTTAGGGCTCAAATACAACTCTGTCCTGCTTACTCCTCTGTCTCTGCTATGAAATGTAGCTTCTACAGCTTTCACAGGCTGGTTTGTGTTTATTTTAGTCCCTTCTGCTTATAGCTCATGGAAAAACTCTCATGGGCTCTTCCCAGTGTTACCCCCAGTCACAACTATTGTGACATCCCAGCGCAGCAGCCTTGCCAGTGTCTGTCCCGCACAACAGTAACTACTTGGTAACTGCAGCAGGCATCCTGCTGCCGGGAGGTGCAGTCCTGAGAGCTGATGGAGTTCTGCAGAGACCCAGGAGGACACCAGCTCTGATGTGCTCGGATACCCGTTCAGCAAAACGTCTCCGTCAGACACTGCTTACCAGCTAGAAGAGTTAACCCGTTTCAAAGAAGACTGCTTAGCAAACATTTTTAGGAGATTGAGATCTCTACAGCATTTTTTAATGTAACACGCTAGGGCCTTTGGTAATTTCATGCAATAGTCTTTAAGTAATACCATTTATCATAACAGGCACGTGCTGAAATGCTGCTGTAGTCTGTAAGGCAAGGTATTTGGCAATAAATGGACAGCAAATCTGATAATACTCATCAGCACCGATTTGAATCCACTTCTGCAGGCAAGTTGTATGGTGTATTACTGCGGCATACCACTGATCAGGCCGTGTTTCTAAGATTGCTGCTCTTTTTATGTTATTCAGCAGTACAAAGGGAACTTTTTTTCAATACACATAAAGTTACTGCCTCACCCTGTAAATTACCATGTAAACTGACGCGCTTAAAGATTGGAATTTTATCTTGGGAGTTACGTTTAGTGATAAGGATTTCTTGTAGCTTCCTTTTTGGCTATCAAGATTTAAATCTTGTGAATGGGTAAGTAATAGATTTGCAGAAGTATTTATCTTTGTTTTGGTTTAGTAAAGGAGCTGTACCCCAAAATAACTGCCTATGAAGGGTTTGATCGTTAAAGAACGTATACGGCATGCAGCAGCAGGGACATAAAAATACCAGTATGTTGCTAGATATATGCAGGCAAACAGCATATAAAATGTGTTTCTCTAGACTGTAGTGTATTTTACTTCTTCATGAAATCTTACAAGTTTCTTTTTGCTATTCTAAAGTCATCCACCATTTACTATTATGGGTTGCCTAGGCTGCATATTGTTCCATATATTATAACTATGGAATTAATTTTCTTCTCTCCTGCCTGTCTCGTTTTTGCTACTGTTTTTCTCTGCTCTGATTTTGCTGGGGTTTTTGTTTGTTTTGTTTTGTTTGGAGCACAAAGGGGTGCTCATAGTGATTAGTTTATATACTTTTTTTTCAAGATTTTTATTACAAATTTCTGGATATATTACTCTTGTCATAAAATCAAAGAAAATGAGTTAAAAAGTGTAAGCTTTAACTGGTTTGTTTTTGTTATTATAGTCCATTCTAGTTTTCAAATAATGATTTGTGGATAGATCTTACTGTGTTCACAAAAATGTGTTGAGGTTTCCTAATGTGCCGAACGTTTTCTGTCTTTTGTTGTAGCTGCTGTGCAACGCGCAGGTTACTCAAGGTGCCGGTGACGTGAGTGATGTTGTACAAGTGCTGCCTACTGATACATTGCAGCATCGGCAGGTTCTAATTGTGCGTGGGCTCTATCGGTCAGGGCAAGGAGAGGCAGTGCCAAGGAGAATCGTATGTGTTGCAGGAACTGGTGTGACTGGGGGTTACTTTTTACTCACTAATGAATCATTTTCGTACTGTCGGGTTAGGTGCTCGTGCTGGTAATGCAGTATTTTGCAAGAGTACAAACCTGGCAGTGGTTTAATTTGGGAGAAGATAAAATCAAGGCTGACAATTTGTAATCATCCGAAGCAGATTTCACAGAGCAGGAGTTAGCTTCAGTGTCAGAAACGTGTGTAATCCTGCTGCGCAGCTGCGTTCCAGGTCCTTGGCAGCAAACGAAAGTCTCATTTGACAAACACCGCTTGGCTTTTTGCATCCCTGGGTCCGGGATCCTCTTGGTTAGCTGGAGAGAGAAGTCTCTAGATAAATATTTACTAAGATCTTGCTTTGATTTCGTCCCCTATTGCGGATCAAGCCTTCCTGAATATTTCTGCTGAGATCCTCACTTTTGTGGTAGGTGTTTCAAACAAGTATCAACAGCTTGTAGAGATGCCACCTACCGCTACTTTAGCATGGTGCCATGCCCAAAATAATAAATGCCACTTCCGAGCAGAGCTAATTAGCGTAGGTATGGAATAACATTGGCAATGTTTATGGCCTTATGGCCTGAGAGCTGGAGCAGAGATGTAGTTTGAACAGCGCTCGCCTTTCCTTCAGAAACGGGGCAGACTTGTCCTTGATTGCACCGAGTTGAATGCACATCTTGCACATTGCTTCCTCATTTGATTTTCTGCATCCGTTCAGTCTCTCAGCAGATTGTCCTGAGGCTGTAAACAAGATGTATCAGTAGGAAGATCCCCTGGAATATCTCCTGGTTCTCCTTAGGCCGCTGGACAGTTACTGAGCTTAGTTAATTTTCACATTACTAGCTGAATTATTACCGCCAAAGAGATGGTTACTGAATCTGTGGCAAACTTTTAAGTCATTTGGTCCCTTTAGGAGGCTTTATTATATATTTGTCATTTTTATTGTTGTTCCCTTGCATACAGAATGCATCATCACAAAGAACATCTATTTTTGCTCTGTAATAGAAAATCGACTATGAACTCATCTGGACAGGTCTGGTTTTTGAGGGCTTCCTTGCTGCTCGGTGCCTGTGCACAGCATCTCGAACTTACACGAGCTTGAGTGAGGTCCAGGATTTCAGACAGGTGAGAGGAGAAAACTTTCCGAGTTACAAACAGGCTTTTTGTTCTTTCATGGGAGTCAGCCGACGGCTCCTGGGAACACACATTGTGCTGTTTCTCCTTTACCTCGCACAATGTCAAATCCCCAAAGAAGCCCTGGCAGCGCAGAAGGGACTGAGCCATATGGGGCAGGTTGCAGTTGTTCCTCAGGTCTGGATTTATTCCATTGTGAACAGATGGACAATGGCCGACATCTACTAATGGTTCTCAATAGGTTTTTTTTTTTTTTTTTTTTTTTTTTTTTTCTGCTGTTCATCTGTATCTTCTTTTTCTCTTCAACCAGAGCCCAGACCTTCCTGGAAATGGTCTGTTAACTCCTCTTGACTAGATGGAAAATGATACCTCTCATTTCATGATAACCAGGAAATGCAGAGGATTTAATTCCACCCCAGTCCTCGTGTTTTTAGCACTTATATGAAGAGGGTAAGATCAAGAAGAATATCCCTTAGTCACTTAATACAGATAACATCAGAGGAGAGAGGCTTTTTGTGTTCACTGGTTTGAAAGGAATTTATTCTTCCATTCATTGAGTACACTGGAAGCTTTTCCGATTTGTAGGGCTGTTATTTCCAGTAGAGAGCTAGTAGCCCCATTCTGCTGTGAGAAAGGAGCAACACGTATCCGACATTTCCAGAATGACTTTGAATATTTGACACAGAAGAGCTTCTTGTTCACTATATGGAACTTTTCTACTACTTTGATTCTTCAGCAAACTTTTTTTGCTACAGTAGATGAAAGTTCTCTGTTTGATTTAACATTTGCATTGACTTAAGGACTAAATGTCTCCCTTTGGTCAATTACTCTTTTTTTTTTCATTTTCCTCTCGGAACCTGCTGAAAATCTCTCTCCAGAGTAGCCGTTCTCTTTAACGCCAACCAGAAGGCAGTAACTTGCTCTAGCAGGGAGTTTGACAGAGAGGAAGTTACACAGAAAATAGAAGCTCTAATTATAATATGCACTTGAAAAATGAAAGTAAGACTGATCTCTGTGTGTACTTTATTAATAAAAGCTTTGCAGGATTTGAATGAAAGAAGGAAATGATTAAATCCAAACAAATTATTATTTCCTGATTTTTTTTCTATTAAATTGCATTGACTGATTGTAATTACACACTAAAAAGATTTAGTTTTAAGATAAAGCTTAAATGTTAGGCCTGCTTTATTCGGCTATATTTTCTTCCGACAGAAATCACTTTTTGGCTCTGCTAATAGCACCTACAAGATTTACTATCTTCAAAAGTAATGATATTTCACTGAAATATAACCTTACATTTTGATTTTAAAATGCACAAAGGTTTTAAAATGATGGTCTCTAAAGTTATCATAATGAACCTGCGTATGGGTGGTGCGTGTTGATAAAGTAGCAGAGAGGAACATGTGTGGCAAAGCCAGCACTCATTCCAGTGACAAAGTAAGGGAAAATTGTGTGCAAGTAACAACCTCCGTATCAAGATGTAAGAACATTGTAGGATCTCATTATTCAGTTGAGGGAGCGTTCAGCAAGTCTCTTGGCTCATTACTTAGATGATACAACAATAAAACTTCCTCTTTCAGGAACTTCAAAGTCACATCTGCTAAAGATATCGTACCCTAATATATCTAATTTGTGAAAGCCGGAGGTCATGCCCTTAGGATTAGACATTGTGAGGGGAATAAAAGTTGTACTTAATTTATACATGTGGTTGTTAACACATATACTTAAAACAATGTATTTTGTCTTAAGCACATGTGCTCATCCAGCTGACTCTTAGGAAGCCAAGAAACAGTTTGGTGGCTTTGAAAATGCCATAATTCTTAGTGGGAGGGGAAAAAAAAAAAAAAAGATACCCAGCTGTGTAGCATTATTGTTTTTAAAAAAAGTTTCAGTGACAGCAGTGCCAAAATGGGATATGAGGATGGGAATTGTTGCATTTTGTGGAGGGGGGAAAGATCACTTGTATTGTGGGTTGTGTGAAACATAGTCCCAAAGATGTGAGGATGACATGCTAAATGTTGAGCGCCTCGGTGGTGAAGTTGAGAACAGAGGAAGGAAAAGGATGGGGGAAGCTGCCGGCTTGAGCGCAGTCAGCTGCTCTGTGCTGGGATTTTCTCATAGCCCGTTCCCAAAACTAGGCCACGAGAGCCATGCGGGGAGCGGGGAAAGCGAAGCCTCGACACCCGGTGAGGTTGAGCTGGGTGCCCGCATTGTGCTGCGCCGTGAGGGAAAGCGCTGCTCTTTGCTCATCCCGTGGCTCCTGGTCATTTATTCTATAGAGCAGGTGCCTTCAGCAGCTGCCAGAGTGGGGTGGAGAGACCTTGTGACTTGGGAGACAGGGTCAGATAACCCCTCTCCTTCAGCAGGTGCAAATCACGCTGCCACTATTGAAAGAAACACAGTTGGTCCGGATGCACAGCCGAGGATCCAGCCCGTACTGTTTTCCCCGGAGATATCAATTTGTGATCTTTGCGTGTGTGCAGAGAGGGAAATAATACGGCATTACCTACAGCAGGCCTCGCTCCTCGTCTGCGCACAATCCGCAAAGGAAAAGAGCAAGCATATGAATCCCTTCACGGAGCAGCGCAGAGAATACCAAGCTGCAGTATTAATAACCTCCTGTTATTGAATACTCCATCTGTTCATCATGCCAACTTATCCTCACTCAGAGCACTCCCCTTGTCACAATATTTTGCAGCACCCTCCCCTCCCTCCCCGAAGCAGCAGCTCCGCTTCAGAGCAGCGTTTGCCCAGCCGCGTAACCCCAGCGAGGAAGTGCTCCCGCTGCCTCGCCTGTTTACGTTCCTCTGTAAAAACGCACTTGAGCTCTAATTCCAATGCTGAATTTTGAGTTTTCCGCTATTATTTTTTTTCCTTGAGATATTTCCACCTCCACAGCATCGTTCCGATCCTGCCCTCGCAGTTCAAGTGCATTCTGCACCGCTGTGCTGCTTCCTGCCCATACTTTGCCCCATGGCAACTTTAGTAGAGCAAAAAAAGAAAAAAAAAAGGGGGGGGGGGGGAGTTAGGTTTTGCATAAAGATGCAGTGAGATCTTTTTCCAGAGTTATTGCTTTGATATATACGTATATATTTTTGTTTGGTAACATGTATAAATGTCAATAAAGTGGTTAACCACTTTAAAGTGATTAAACCCAAATCTGTTTGTTTATGTAGAGCCTGCACAAGGCAGCTGGGTAGGCGCTGCCCTGGTGATGGATGCAGTTTCTAGGGAACATGAAGATGGTTTGAAGGATGCCCAAGGTGTCTCTCTCTGGGCGCTGAAGTTTGGCCCGTGAATGGAAGTGGAGAAAAGCCAGAGGTTGCCTTGAGTTCTGCAAGTTCTGCAGGAGTCACCCCCACATCCCACTGGGATAATGCTGGGAAAGGGGGAAGCTCGTAGAGAGTTGGAGCGGAGCTGATTGGTGCCGTCCATGAGCCCAAGTCTTGCAGTGAGGCCCTTTATTTAAAAAAAAAAATAAAATATCTGTAAATATCTATCAGAGGCCGGGCCCGCGCACCCGCCGCGCGGAGCGGGCCCGCCCCGTTCGAGGAGGCGAGTGCCGCCCGGCTGCCCGCGGGCCGAAAAGGCGCTGGGGCGGCGGACGCGAACCAAAGGATGCGCG